>JAFFST010052261.1:2213-20914 GCA_022414735.1 Noturus placidus
AAAAAAAAAAAAAAAAAAAAAAAGGCCAGTAATTACAGTGAAAATGTCGCTGGCTCAACTGACCCCAGTCAGCGCTTTACAGGCTAACACCACGCACGCGCTTTATTTCAGCCAGCTAGCGCGCTTCCATTAATGAATTAATTGATTGACTAATTAACCTATTATGCCTTGGAGTAAAAATCCCACAGAGTTGAACACCAAAAGGTCACCATCTCAACCTCGTTTCCTTCAACCTGGAGGTGATGTTTTCGAAGCGCGAGGCTATGCTAACGCTAACTACAGCGAGTTTTGACCGGAACGATGCCGCACGGTGGCATGCCTCCGCAAAACCGCACACTTCACCCAGACATTCTCGAATGGAATCATGATTCGGGACAAAAAAAAATGTTGCGATTGAGATGATTTCAACCCAAGCCTTGCGTGCGTGTCTGTGTCTGGTGAGGCGTTACTCACACCACCGACATTAGAGCAACCACTAGACATGAGCGGGGTTCCACAGAAGCTTCCGATTAGAACCCGGGTGACTTGTGGACATTTAGAAACAACGAGCTGGTTTCATGTCAAATTCCATGAAGAAGAAGAAAAAGACTTCAAGACGTAGCCAGTTTGGTTTCTATTTGACATCCTCCACAGCTTTAATAATGACAGAACTCCTGCGCCCTGAGAAGTGAAATTGAATCAAAAATATAATGTTCACGGTGCATTTATTTATTTATTTATTTATTTATTTATTCAAATAAACACCTGGACGACAGGAAATGCCTCGAAAGAAAAAAAAAAGTGCGCTCGCTTTCGAGGATTTGAGCAGATCTCAAGCTAAATAAATAGTCGGACTGCACTGGTGGTGCTTTCTTAACCAGTGTGTGGAAAAAAACAAACAAACAAACAACAACAACAACAACAACAACAACTTTGAGTCTCTTGGATATTTTCTAACTGCTTCCCCGATCCTAAACATAACTTTTACCTGTTAAAGCGATTGCAGTCTTCACGTGGTTAAAGGACGAGGAGGGAAAAACACATTTAAATTGTGCTATACATTGCGAATCTAAGAAAACAGTACTTAAACACACACACACACACACACACACACACACACACACACACACACACACACACACTGCTTAGCTAGGAAGCTAATGTGAAGCCGTTCGAACTATCCTCAGATTCAGCTTGCGATAAACATGCAGCCTGAGGAATTACACGACGGATTTAAAAAATAAAAAAAATAAAAATAAAAAAGGTGAATGTTTACAGCGACTCGCCTACTGACTGAGCTAAACCAAGCTAGCTTAGCTAATTTGCCTGCTAGCTCTGTAGGCGAGTCAGTGTAAACAATGCTAACTGGATCAGCTAGCGACGAGCTAACCGGGCCTTGTCTTGTTCTCGTTTAGAAGCAGCGTTTTAGCTTGCTAAGATGATGAGCGAAAGTTGTTTTATTGTGCTCCGGCGTTCAGAACAGGTCCGGGTGTCAAACCCGGCCGACCATCAGGTCGAATTTGTGCGTTTTTCTGCTTTCATTTGACCAGCGTGGCCTTGCAGCTAGCTAACAAGACCGCGAGCCGCGGACTCGCCTAAGGTGACCTGGCCGTGGCCCCGTCGCCGCGGAGCGGCCACACAAGGCAACGTGCACCGGAGAGAACGCGAAGAAGCCAGCGAAGCTAGCTTAGCTTAGGCTAACCGAAACCCGAGCGAGCGATGAATAACACTGAAGTTTCGCACGGCCCCGGGTATGTTCTCGTGCATTTCAGGCGATTCCCTTTGATCGCCCGCGGATAAATGGAGCGATCGCGTGCGTTGGTTCTTTACCTCAGGACTTGGGTGTTTTAACGAAAAGAGATTGCTGCAGACGTTTCGGATCAGCCTCTTGAGCTCCGCTGTCCGTTCCTGGATCGCTCTTTGCAGCTACTCCGAGTAATATAACAACAATAATCCGGGTCGGGAGGGTTCGTTCTTCTTCCTTCTCACTGCAAACATGAAGCCTTGAGGGAGATAAACAACATTCCTTTCAACCGGTGGATTTTCGCACGGTTTTACACTCCAGCGCCGATTAAAGATGCTTGTAAATCTCCAAGCGATTTCAGGGAAATATTTATCGGCGGAAAAAAAAAACCCTCCGAAAGACTATTGACGCGGTGATAAAAGAGATCCACTCAGACTCTGCCCCCCCCTTCTCTCTCTCTCTCTCTCTCTCTCTCTCTGGCAGAACAAAATGCCGACCGGAAGCACCACTGCGGGAATGACTCCCTCCACCGGCGCCAAACCGACCAGCAGCAACTCGGGCCGAATCCCAAACGACTCCATTTTGGACCTAGGAGTACTCCGTAGACGCCACTACTTCCTGTCATAGATAGTGCGTGTATAAAGGGAGCACGGAGTTATTAGGGATTCAGCCGCATTCTACTTCCGCTGTTTTTTTTCTGCACGCTTTCTTTCCTACTACTAATTCTACAGTGGTCTAGAGAATCGTTATTGGTAACAAACCTATGGACAATCCTTTTCTTTTTTTACAGTGTCAAAGTTAGGCATGGCAGGTTATCTTTACACATGCTACTTTTACAGGCTGAAGTATGCATTTAATTTTTATTTTTTTTCTACCTTAATATCTGTAAATCTACAAGAACTGATGTGCCTAATGCAGCTATTTAAATTCTATTCCATTCTCTTGATCATAAAAATGTTACTTTGATTTGACTTTTTAACTTTTACAAACCACATCAATACTCAGATTAAAATTCTGTAGCAAGTATGAGTTTTCTTCATGTACCTGAGGCTTTTTGTTGACAGCGAGGAAAATCTTGCTTGTTAAATATAAAATATTCAGGCGAAGAGGAGGACAATTATTGCCGATAAAAAGAAAAAAAAAGGACATCATGTACAAACAGCTTGTCTCGTGCAAGATACCATTCTTAGACATTATAAAGTTATCATATTATGTGATCATACAATTAAAGAGAATAACAAAAAAAAAAACTTCTTGGATACTTCTAGGATTTTTTTTTGTTAAATTGACGTTCAGTGTAATATCAGTAATAGTTAATCAGTCATTTGCTCGTGTGCACATTAAAACTGAGGTACACACAACCACTGCTTTGTCCCTGATGACTTTTAATGAAATTAAATCATATATACATATATACCATACGTATTTTCTGATTTTCTTCATGAAGTATTAAGTATTTAAAACTACTATAATGACACTCATGTATGGAGAAAATGTCTCACTAAGCATTTCCATACAACTCAAGACTAACGTTAAATGCTCTTTAAAATTTGAATACCCACTTTGCTCAATTTTTTTAATCACTCAACCTGCATTGGTAATACATTTTCTATATATCTCTGTATGTTGTAAGAGTCTGCAAACTTTTATTCTTTATTTTGGAGCAGTCTAGGCCTTTGTCACTGTTGTTCAATCATTTTAAAGATGTGGCTTTTGGGATTGTAGACTAGAAATCACAAGTTCAAGTTTAACCACTTGCTACAAATAATCGGACAAATCTTCCATGTTGTCAAAATCCTTTACATTCATTTATTTTTGCAGACACTTTTGTTAAAAAGTGAGCGAAAAATGTCTCAGAATTCAGTCCAAGCTCAATGCAATGATGTCGCTGTGGCTCTCTGATAGTTTTTCAGAGATTTGCAAAAGGTCCAGTGTAGAATTCGATTTATGAATTCTTTGTGTTCTGAGTTTTTCCAACCTCAGCAAACCAGATAATTAGATGCTTTGCAAAACACTTTGACATATTTGGTATTGTTATAAATGTTACATCAAATAAAGTGTTACTTTAGCAAACTCTGCATTTGATTTTTTTTTTTTTTTAAAGTGTCTATCTAGAGATGCACGGAACCGACAGAGTATTGCTCTGAAACACTGGATTGGTATCTATTTGGATGTGATATATTTTATTTTACAGAAATTGGCATGCAATCTTAAGCTTTCACTTGTTTTCAGCTCTTTACCTGCGATGTTTTGCAGAATGTTCTGTACATAGAGATTCAATATTGTTATCATTGCAAAAAAAAGGATCTCTGCATCCTTACTAATGAATTCATACACACTAATGTACACGTATTTAGGGCGGCTGTGGCTCAGTCGGTAGAGCGGGTTGTCCACTAATCCACTAACCACGGGGTTGGCGGTTCGAATCCCGGCCCGGGTGACTCCACATGCCGAAGTGTCCTTGGGCTAGACACTGAACCCTAAGTTGCCCCCAATGGCAAGCTGGCAGCTCTGCTACCATTGGTGTGTGAGTGTGTCTCATTAGTAAGTCGCTTGTAAATGTAAAAATGATATTTCTGTAAAGCTGCTTTGAGACAATGTACCATTGTAAAAAAGCGCTATACAAATTGATAATTATTATTATTATTAATGACAAATGCAGTTTTTGTATCATTTATTACACTGATTATTACTAGCCTTCTGCAAAAACCGTCCATCTGTGACATTTCCCTTAACCTTTTCCATGTTTTCTCTGCTTGTATAAAACACATTAAGTAAACAGGATTATTAATATAATCGTAATATTAATTATTAATAAAAATAATAATTGTAATATTCAATGTACACGAACCCTATATTATTTCTTAAGAACATCGGTTTAAAAATTTGTATTAGCAAACCTGTTATAATATTTATTAAAACAACTTTGTTAAAAGTATCAAAAAGTACAAGATATATTTCATATTTATATAACAATTCAAAATAATAATAATAATAATAATAATAATACATACTAATGACGAATGCAGTTTGCATACAATTCATCACTTAAACTTTTATTAGCTTTCTCAAACTTCACCCTCCTGTGACACTTTACATTTACAATAATTTTAGGCATAATTCACTATAATAATAATAATAATAAGAAGAAGAAGAGAAGAAGAAGATAAAGAATAGCATAGTATAATGTCACTGTTGTAACTGAACTAAAAGCCTTCTATAATATTTATTAAAACAGATATATTAAAAGGATCACCTTTAGCTTTTGGTGTGTTTGTTATTTAAAAAGAAAACCACCATGCATAAACTTATAGTAAATGATTATTAAATAATAACCCAATAAGCAATAACAATCATTATCATAATGTGTAATAGCAATAAAAACATATAGAAACATTTGTATAGAAATTTAAATTGTTGAAAAGTGATGTTGGTATTCATGAAATTCATTGGTATTACTTCAGTTTGTAACTTTGTTTTGAAATATTGAAATTTCTTTTTAGACTCAAATTTTTTGTAAACAGCTCGTGGGCGCCCTCTTGCGGCTGAAAGCTGAAATTGCAGCACATATCAACATACTGTAAACACGGATCAGGAAGTGCTTGACATTGTCCACGTCAGAACTAACAACCAACAAATACACAATGCACACCAACGTACAGTACAATACCTGACAAAACAATTACAAAAAAATATTTGCTAATTTATTAGTGTATTGGTTGTTCATTCAGGTGAAAATCCTTCATCATGGGATACTGAGAATGCACAATGTAAATAAAGTGATATTTTAAAGTACTACTACTTGGAATTTAACATTTACAAGATATAACTTTTAACACTTTGTTGTGAGATGAGTTAGACAGCTTTAGTCAGAAAATTAATCCATTTTATTGTACATTTCCCCAGACTACATTAATCCAGACTACAGTCTAAGATACAGTTCTTTTCAAGCAACAATTAAAAATTAAAAACAGAATTTATTTTAATCTTTACTTTTGACAGTTAATAGCATTTTATTTATATTAGGAAAAGTGGGTTGATCAAGGGTTCATTGAATGGTTCATTAATGTTTTTTATCTCCCTAAAGCTGCTTTGCTTGGATCCTTCTGTGATATTATAATATAACCTTATATTAGGGTTAGGGTTAGGTGTTTACACACCAATATAAATGCGTCAATACATTCTAAAACAAATAAAAAAATATTAATAATAGATCCTTAAAAGATTAGACATACCAGTTATAGCAGTTGTGTCTGTTTTAGAACATTTTGCACTTCCTCAGTATGATTTTTTTTAGTAAATGGCTTTGGTCATGTGACAAATAATATCATCCACATGAACATTTCCATATGAAATCAGGACATTTTATATTAATAATCTATATAACTTCAATCACAAATCTCGTGCAGACAAGAGCAGGTTTTCTTACTGTATTGGCTCCATCAAGCTTGCCATCAACCCTGAGCTGTTTTCCAAGATCTGCTGCTGAAACGTATAGCCATAACCCCATTCTACCACCATCACGCTTCACCATGAGGATGGTGAGGGATTCCTTCCAAATCTAGTGCTTTGTGCCACTGTTCAGCTTGGGTTTCACCAGACCAGAGAACCGTTCTAAAGCCCAGCTTTATGAAATATCTTTGGTATGTCTGTCGTGTGAACACCTTCTCCCATCAGAGCTGTGGATCTTTCCAGCTCCTTCCGAGTTTCCTTTGGCCTTTGGTTGCTTCACAGTGATCTCCTTAACCGTTCATTGACTCCTACTCAGAGGCAAGATTACTCTTTAAAATATTGCATCATATTTCAACACTTTTCCAAACACAATATCTTCAACCAGCCAATAAATTAATCTATAACAGAATCTTACATATGAATGCAGGAAAACACAGGTTATCAGCAACCTGTTTGGGATATTCAGTATAATAAAAGTTTTGATTGACCAAAACCCACTGATCATTGCCTTGTACAAAAAACATTCAATGATTTATTAAATATGAAGCATACTTTCAGAAGAAATGTGTTCCGATGTGGCGTTAGGGTGTAGGAAGATAATTGTGGTCATCCTTAATGTTTTATGAATTGGCAATGCTATTGCTATTGCTATTGGATCAGATTGTCCACAAGGTGGCAGTAAAAGCCTACATTTGGTTCTCAGACGTCTCCTCAATACAATAACCCTTTCCAGTTAATAAACAAATCCACACACCTGATTATTATCCATCACATATTTATTGTATGTATATAACAGACCCAGGAATGTCTGGTATAAATGTATACTGTATACCAGAAGTGAGGAAGGGGCCGATTTCTTTCTAGCCCAGTAATATTTCTTCTCACACATCATATATTCTTTTCTGGCTCTTGGCGTCCTCTTGACACTCGTACTGTCACTGATACTGGAAGCTCAGGTCTCAATAGAGTCTAGTCTAGCACTTGTCTGGTTATTTCCATTATCATTTTCATCATTTGTAATACATGTCTGATGCTGTTCTTTGAAACCTGTATCACAGCACTGGAAAATATGTCTATAAATGTGTGTTCACACGTAATATACATAATAAATGTGTTTTACACGTTGTCCTGGGAAATATTTGTGGTAATGGCAGATTATATCATATTTAAGAACCGTATAGATACAGTAAAAATTCTGTAACAACACAGTACCCAACAACAGTGGTTTTCAAAGTCGGGGTCGACAGGGGGCGCCCGGGGGTCTCAACAATTTGGTGTGAAAATAAATAAATACATGATTTCTTATATATATATATATATAATTCCTAATGAAATGTAAAGTAAATATGTAAGATGTAATTATTAATAAAAACCAAGGGGTATATGTTCAGAAGTCGGTATTTTGAATGTGTTTTAAAGACATCTTGCAAAAGGGGGGCCTCGGTCAAATGTTAATGCCATTTGGGGGGCCTCGCCCTGGAAAAGTTTGCGAACCCCTGGCCTACAACATACCGTATCATTAACTTTAAACCGAGGTGCCAAAACATCTACCTGGATCAGCAAATTAACCTTGATTGGCTCATTTATTTCTTTATTATCCCCATTCTCAAGTTTTTGATTAAATAAAAGCACAGTTTTGTGATGTTT
Organism: Noturus placidus; assembly: GCA_022414735.1. NCBI lineage: Eukaryota > Metazoa > Chordata > Actinopteri > Siluriformes > Ictaluridae > Noturus > Noturus placidus. The sequence continues at coordinate 10,036 of JAFFST010052261.1, forward strand.
TAGTGAACAGCAGGGCAAGTGCAACAAAATGATACCTGAGGTAAAGCTAGTCAATGCTAGCTGGTGTTAGGCTAGGTAGGAAGGCAACGTTTGCTAGCTAGCCTGATCTTTTAAATAGATAACCCACACAGATTACATTCTTCTAGGGGTTTCCCCCTCTGGTATCTGGGATTGTGACTCATTAATAGTGTCACTGTTGTTATTGTTGTTGTATTTGTTGTTGTTGGTGGTGTTGTTCTTGTTCATTTATGTAATATTTCAGTTTAGCAGTTTCTTATTGTCAAATTTGATGTCTTATATCTGTATACTCATGTTCTCTTACAATTCACCTTTATTTCATTATAGATAAACACATTAATTTCAGAAGAAACATTTAGAGTGCTTTAACTCTTTTCACCAGAGGCCCTTGTTTGGATGTTCAGCATTCCAAAAAAAAATACTAAAGGTTAATGACTCACGTGAAAGTTCATAAGTATTTCCCTTTTTTTTTTTTAATCTAGCCTACTATGTTTACATGTTATAATTTTATTGTGGCAGTTACAGTGTTTAACTATAAAAAATAAAAATGTAATTAAAAAAAAAAAACTTTAGTTGTACAGGCTGGTTTAACTCTGTACCAGTATTATTGTGGAGAGGTGTGAATTGTTTGGCCAGCAGGGGGCTCACACTACTCCCTGCTCACCAGCAGCTAAAAACAGAGCCATGATACTCTACACACAGAAACCCAACAGTGTCCTGACTAATCTTAAGTCTTTACAGACTTGCGGCATTTGTTTATACTGATGATGACATGAAAAGACATACACATTCAAAGACATACAATATTTTCAATTTTATTCAAAACTATGTTTACCATAGACAAACCTACAGTTTCATTTACTCCATGTAGTTTGAAACGACATGCGGTATTTTATTTTGTGTGTGCGTGGATCTAAGGGGCAAATAACCGACAAGATGAACAAAATCCCCAAAGACGCATCACAAAAAGAAGCAAAATCACAGTTTCTCTTTATTTGAGTGAGTTAGTAGACGCTCGGCATGTTTGTGTCTGTAATGTCGGATCCTGAATTTGATCCGGTTCTCTAAATGACACTTTGTTCCATCTTAGTGCAGTCTCAGGAGACTTCACAATATCGTTCACAATATCTACAATTAACTCTCCAAAGCTACGACTATATAATATGCGATTTATATAATATAAACTATTTATGTTAGCAAATGGTAGCAAAGGTGTAACATTCGAGTGTTTCAAGTGTGCTACCAGGATGTCCTAGAGATATGCGAGGCAAAGTAACATTGTATCCAGGATGTGTATGAACATACTGTGAACATGTTGATGCTTCCAGCATTAAAATAAAGACAAGGTAAGTACAAAGAAAACGAAGCAAACAGTAAAAGATACAGGTTGTTTTTTTTTTGACTGAGTGTATAAATCAAAGCCTTATAAAGCTAGTTGATGCCTCAGTAGAAACACTGGTGGTTTTAAACACAGGGGCAACATATCGAAGCAAGTAGGCATTCCTATCACGCAGTGTTTAATAGATGCATCTTTAACTTTTACTGCTGGATGTTAGGAGCCGAAAACATCAAACGAACCACCTGTAATTTTAATCCCAACCCCAGTGCAATGCTTTGGACAAATTATTAATCATCTCATTTGTCCAATCGATCAATACATCGTCGAGAAACTACATAAAGATGCATTTCTGTGTATATATCACTAGATGATTTCAATTATGTGACCATCCAGTTTCCATTCAGTTCTTTTTACATTACATTCTTCAGGTTAAACCTCATGGTTTTTTATTCACAAGTCAAATCAGTCCTTTACTTTCTATAGTCCACCATCTTGTCTTGCCTGTCTAAACCTCCTTTAGTGTCAAAACCTTCAAATCCCAGCATTTCATTTTCTAAAGCGTGTCCGGTCATGATTTAACCAATACGTCTTAAAATGTCTTAATTCATGGGTGATGATTAACGTAAAATGAGGAATCGATGAATAATGGAAATGTGACAGAGATACAGCACACAAAACATGTAGGAATGCCGAAGTACCAAAAGTAGCCAATGAAAAAATGTAATAGCAGTCATACTCATACACACACACACACACACACACACACACACACACACACATACACACACACACACACAGAAAGAAATCCCTGCTTGGACACACCACAACAGGACTCTGGGATTCACTACATCTTTGTTTCGCTGTCTGGAGGTTTCTCATTCTCGTACTCATTCTGTTGAGGAATCTTCTTGTAAGGCTTCTTTAACTCGTTCTCCTCCAATACAGAGTTGCACATCTCCAAATCACCGTCCTGCAGCTCATCTTGGGACAAGAACTCCACAATGCCTGCTCCTATAGAGTCACCTAGCACGTTGGTTGTCGTGCGCAGTCGGTCCCTATAAAGCCAGAGATTCATCATCATTTTTGCTTTCTTTCACAGTCTAAGGGAGCTTGAACTTTCTTTTCAATGTATCCACCCCAGTTTAGGACTTTTTCCTATCCAATTAGCTCTGTAATTTATGGGAAGGGGATTCTATTTGGAATGATTAATTTGCCTAACCTAATTATGTTTCTATGTTAAAACCAACTGAAATGACATGAAATTCTCCCCAAAAAATGGAGCGAGACCCATGGGCTTTTAGAAGTGTGTCACTAGGGTAGATACAGGAAATAAAATCAACCATGTGTTAGAGAGTGTAATGTAGGAATGAAGTTTCAAAGGAAAGACATAGTATTATATATGTCCGTATTGATTCATTGTATAAGAATGTAATAATCATGTACAATACAAGACAAATTAGATGATATGGTAGATAGAAAAGACTGCAGTGTGAAACTGGAGGTACAGAGCACTCACAGGAACCAATCCACTGCGATGATGAGGCTGATGTCGTCAGTGGGGAGGCCCACAGAGGTCAGCACGATGACCATGGTGACCAGTCCAGCCTGGGGGATTCCAGCAGCTCCGATACTGGCAGCTGTGGCTGTGATGCTGTGCAAATAAACAAAGAGACCTTCATAGCACGTGTAGCACTAGTATATAGCACTAGTGAACTGGTCCACTCTCAAGTGGATAGACAGAATAGCCGCATGCCTATAGTCCATCCATGCCATTCATATTTCCAGAGATTTGAACAGATTTCGCTTGTGAAATGTTTCTAACATATTCCCACCTAATAGTTATGATCTGTCCGAAGTTCATCTCCATGTTGTTGACCTGGGCAATAAAGATGGCAGCCAGCGCCTCGTACAGTGCCGTTCCGTCCATGTTGATGGTAGCGCCAACTGGCAGCACAAAGCGGGTCACCCTCTTGTCAACTTTATTGTTCTCCTCTAAGCACTTGAATGTAACGGGCAGAGTGGCTGAACTGGAAAAAGGAGGCAACCGAAAAAAAGACTAGTGTAAGCTTTAACACACACGTTTTAGAGATTTTTGAGATTGCGTCTCAGAAGTTGCTCTTGACACCTACCTGGATGACGTTCCCAGGGCAGTGATTAGGGCCTGCAATATGCCAGTGATGAAGATGAAGGGGTTCTTCCGGGTGATGACAAAGAAGAGTGTGGGTAGAATAATACACCCGTGGATTAGGAGTCCTATGATGACCGTCACAGTGTACATGCCTAGTTGCCCTCCCATTTCAGTGATGTCGTCCATTTCCACAATTTTGCCAGCGATCAAAAAGAGGATACCGATGGGTGCATACCTTCAATGGGCAACAATCAAGCAAAGATACAACTGACTGCTTTGCTTGTTTTAAGGAACATTAAGTACAATTTTATGGACATTACCACCTGTATATAGTGATAATAAAGCTCTCATTTGGTTCATACATGACAACACTCACCACATGACGATGGCGACCAGACGCATGATGGCCTCGTTGAGGGAGTCGAAAAAGTCCCTGAGTGCTTGGCCCTCCCCTTTCATATTCCCAATGATCAGGCCGAAACTCATGGAGAACACGACCAGCCCAAGGGCGTTGACTCCATTTGTGGTGCCAGGGATTGGGATGATCTCTTTACGAGAGATCTCTTGGGTGGTGTTGGTCAGATTTGAAGTGCTCTCATTCACCTTCACAAGTCTTGTGCTGTACTGGGTTTTGAACTGTGGGGAGGTGAATGAAAAGAGCAAAATTAGAGAAATGGAAAAGAAATCTAGGTTATATTCAGAGAGATTTGAGGACATTCCATATGATGGATACCTCTGGATCCCTATTATTTTAAATAGTAAATAGAACATGGCACCTCAGTGTACTTTTCTTATAAACCACTATATTTTTTCATATAGCATATCAGTCTCTTACATGGTACTGGTAAATGTGAATGAAATTGGAGATCTATATACAGACCTACAGTACCTCACAAAAGTAAGTACACGCCTCACATTTGTGTAAATATTTGATGATATCTTTTCATGTACAACACTGAAGAAATGACACTGTGCTACAATGTAAAGTAGTGAGTGTACAGCTTGTGTAACAGTGTCAATTTACTGTCCCCTCAAAATAACTCAACACACAGACATTAATGTCTAAGCCACTGGCAACAAAAGTGAGTACACCCCTAAGTGAAAATGTCCAAATTTGGCCCAATTAGCCATTTTCCCTCCCCGGTGTCATGTGACCGTGTTAGTGTTACAAGGTCTCAGGTGTGAATGGGGAACAGCTGTGTTAAATTTGGTGTCATCACTCTCACATGCCCTCATACTTGGTCTACATAAAGATGGCCTAGGCTATAAGAAGATTGCCAAGACCCTGACACTGAGCTGCAGCACGGTGGCCAAGACCATACAGCGGTTTAACAGGACAGGTTCCACTCAGAACAGGCCTCGCCATGGGCCACCAAAGAAGTTGAGTGCACGCGATCAGCGTCATATCCAGAGGTTGTGTTTGGGAAATAGATGTATGAGTGCTGCCAGCATTGATGCAGAGGTTGAAGGGGTGGGGGGTCAGCCTGTCAGTGTTCAGACCATACGCCGCACACTGGATCAAATTAGTCTGCATGGCTGTCGTCCCAGAAGAAAGCCTCTTCTAACGATGATGCACAAGAAAGCCCACAAACAGTTTGGTGAAGACAAGTAGACTAAGGACATGGAGTACTGGAACCATGTCCTGTGTTCTGATGAAGCGTGTTTGGCAGCAACCAGGTGAGGAGTACAAAGACAAGTGTGTCTTGCCTACAGTCAAGCATGCTGGTGGGAGTGTCATGGTCTGGGGCTGCATGAGTGCTGAAGGCATTGGGGAGCTACAGTTCATTTAGGGAACCATGAATGCCAACATGTACTGTGACATACTGAAGCAGAGCATGATCAGTATGCAGTATTCCAGCATGATAACAACCCCAAAAACATCTTCAAGACGACCACTGCCTTGCTAAAGGAGCTGAGGGTGAAGGTGCTGGACTGGCCAAGCATGCCTCCAGACCTAAACCCTATTGAGCATCTGTGGGGCATCCTCAAATGGAAGGTGGAGTAGCACAAGGTCTCTAACATCCAGCAGCTCTGTGAACTCCATGCCCAAGGGGGTTAAGGCAGTACTGGGAAATAATGGTGGCCACACAAAATATTGACACTTTGGGCCCAATTTGGACATTTTCACTTAGGGGTGTACTCACTTTTGTTGCCAGTGGTTTAGACATTAATGTCTGTGTGTTGAGTTATTTTGAGGGGACAGTAAATTGACACTGTTACACAAGCTGTACACTCACTACTTTACATTGTAGCACAGTGTCATTTCTTCAGTGTTGTCATATGAAAAGATATAATCAAATATTTACACAAACGTGAGGGGTGTACTCACTTTTGTGAGATACTGTATATGCAAGAACAATGTTTTTGTTCGTCATGTAAATCTGCATAAATATGAAAGAGACAATGCTCCAATTTAATTTTAGTTAAATGTATTTTCTCAGATCCAGCTGGCTCCGATATTTCCCTGTGGAGAGAATCCGGACCACAGTGTCTTTCCCCACTGTCAGTGACTTACATGTCATTGTGTGGCCCCAGCAGTTCCCTGTCTCTTGGTTTCCGTGCCCCTTCCTCCCACCATAACGTCCAACCATGGTACTGCTGCTGTCCTGCCAAAGCTCTACCCACAGCTGTGTCCTCTTAAATTTACATCCCAATCCATCAAAATGCTAAATGGCTCTTGCACCTCCCTTTCCCGGCATCCAAAGTTAACCATTTTGGTCCAGTATGAAAAACGCTGATACTTTGTCATTAGTTGTTATACATGACCGCACCATTAAAACAGTCAAGCCTCTCTCAGAAGCTGTGTGTATCCAAGGGTGATAATATATTCTCCACTAAGCTTTTGTTTGGCCTCTGAAAGGCCAGAAAGCATAGCCTCATTAAATCTGATGAGGATCTGTTTTCCTGCACAACAGGGAACCAAAGTACAAAGAATAATTTCCATTGGAGAAAACACTATCCCATGACCACATCTTTGTTTTAGCCATATTTTGGAATGAAAATATAACATTAATTCAAGGAACAAGGGGAAACACCTTCAGCAGTGCTAGCTAAGACAAGGAATACTTGTTGAGGAAATCATCTACTCTAAAACTATCTACCTGCTGTGTGCAAGCTTGAACCAGGTTTGGAGGAAACATGTTTCTGAAAAAGAAAAATCACAAAAACCATATTAGCCATCGACCTTAGATCATATGTCACAAGTCATAGGTACGTCAGTTCTATAGATCAGTCCTGCAGAACCTGATCAAGTCCAGGAAGGCGTCAGCTGGGCTGATTTGCTCGATTTTTTGCTGGTTAGTAAACTCATCTTTGGAGCCTTTGCCAGGGTGGATGATGAGGACCATGATGATTCCGATGAACACAGCGATGAATGTTGTGGTCATGTAGTACACCACGGCTCGCATCCCCATCTTCCCTGAAGCCCGACTGTCAAGTGCTGCCATGCCTGATGACAAAACACATTCATACACCTGCTGCTTGATCACTTTGAGGTAGTACTTGGCAGTTAAGGATGCAAAATGCTATACCATTTATTGACATCTGTAGCAAGGATCCTCTTCTCGGTTACACGGAGAACCCATGAAGGGGTTGATGGAACGCAGAGAGCCAGAAACTTTCAATGCTAATACCATTTGACATCAGTAAACAGATCAGTGCTTCATAAGAGCCTGAGTCTACTTCTCCCTCATCTACACAGAAAGATGGGCTGCGTTGAGCAATACTTAGCTATATTTGGTGGGGTCATTTGTCTGCCTCCAGACATCCTGGTTGCAAGCGGGCAACCACTTACACCATGTTTTCTGCACTACCAAGATCAGCTTTACCAGCCATGGCCATGATGGTTGACCAACACGGAACTAACACAAACTAGCACGGACCAACTTGGGCTTGTGTGCAATTCATGCTTGTCTAAGCTGTTTTTTTCATTCAGGAGTGGAAGACAGACACACTTGAGGAACTGGAGAAAGAGTCGTTAAAGTGGTTTTAAGGGGTTCCCTGGAGGGGCCCTAGAAGAAGGCATCATAAAAGAAAGAACTTGAACTGAGAATGCCCCAGAGCACCGTTTTCTTACCATTTTCAGTGCAAGCAAGGAAAGAAAAAGCATCTATTGTGCAAAAAGGAGATGTATGTGTTCCTGTAATCCTGTTTGGGTCAGGCCTATTAGAGGCCTTCTCTTTCAGCTCATTTTTTCCCCATTCTCTCAACCACACCTCTCTCTACCTCGGGCCTTCTCCTCTCATCCTCCTTGACCTACTCTCTCTCTCTCTCTCTCTCTCTCTCTCATGCTCTCTCTCTCTTTTTTCTTTCTCTGTGACAGGCTGAGAAACCCCTTCACCTGCCCAAACCCCCGGCGGCTGTCTGCATCTCCACGGAAACACCAAACAGTTTTTTTCCGAACCAAAAAGAACCCAGTCACTCAATTTGGGTACGAAAAAACTACAAAGAGTGGATGGGACAAAACAGCCCCCTCTTACATGTCACCCTCTTGGCCCTGTTCAGCCTGGAGGCATTTGGGAAAGGGGCTACTCACGGAGCAACCCAGTCGACCTCTAAAAATGAGATTAATAGGGTATGATGAAACACCAAAAATCTGAATTTTTCCATATTTATCATTTTCATGAAAAACAAGTATTGTATATGTGTTAGCGTGATTGTGAGACTGGTTTTCTAAGCAAATTCCTTAAGCAACTGGCTGCATGTGTGTGTTCATGGAATGCAACAAGACAATATGGCTTTGAAGGGAGAGGAGGAGGGAACTTTGTATCTTTTATGTGGGTGAAACGAAGCAGGAGGGGAGATATGAGGGTGTGGTCTATTGCTATTTAGTTTGACCCATCAAAAACTTCATCATAGCACAGATTAGCTGCAAACCCTAGTCTCAGTCTCTTCTTCTCAGCAGAACCTCTGCTTCATTCTAGCCTGCCACTTCTAACACTGTAACCACAATGAAGACACTCTGTCCATGGTAGGAAAAAAGAGACAAATTTAGTGAGACTGGAACTTATTGGCAGAATTTGTTTGGATGAGGTAGACTACACACAAAAAAACTTAGATCTTCAAAAACGTTTTGGAATCCACTTGAATTTTCGATTTGAAAAATATACCAACACGTCGTCTGCAGTCACCGAGATTCCAGTCATATTAACATGCATCATCGAGTCGGCATGTCCCAGCATTTTAATTGTAATTCGAATGAGACTAAAGCAATCACGTAATCTCAGCACGCACCAACAATCCTTACAACTAGTGCGACAAGTTGTTGTGTGACTTCAATGAGCATTAGCGATAGAGCGCTGTAAATTCAATATACAATGTCATACATGCGTTGTCGTATTACGCGTCATGCTATAACATATAAAAGGAACCAGCTGTTGATATTGCTGCCTCATACAGACCTGTGATCAGACTGGACACCAGCAAAGGGAGGACCAACATCTGGAGCATGCGCATTAAGAGCTCTCCGGGGAAGGAGAAATATTTCACCTCTCTGTAGGACATCTTATATGGTCGCAGGGCAAATCCGAGTATGATGCCTGATCATAAAGAAAATGTCAATAATTATCGTCTATTATAATACTATAGTCTTTCTATACAGTATGTAGCCTCCTAGCTTGTGTTTGAGACTGATTTTATTTGGCTTAGAACTTACATGAGATCAGATAATGCTTTCTATTACTTAAATTCTGACATCGTATACAGAGACATACGATATCGTAGAAGTTGTCTTCTCTACACTTAGAGTTCACCCTGGTGATGTATAATGTGGAGTATTTTCAGTACAATATATAGAAGTTTCTAAAGCTATGAGTTTTACCAAGACCTAGAAACTATGAATGGAGTTAGCCTGACTATATTTCGTGTGGCTTTTCTCAATATGTCAGTTCAAAGAAATCACCACAACTTGAGAAATGAGGGAATGCACTTGCCAAGAGCAACTGCGCCGACGGTTAAAAGCACGAAGGCGTTCCGCCTCAAGAAGCCCTTAACGTCGTCTTTGGTGATGTCCTCTACTTTCTTCTTGGCCTTCAGGGAGCGCAGTTGGATGTCTTCACGGATCCTCTGCACCCGGCTGCGAGAGCGCGGTTTCTCCCCGCTGCCTTTGGTCATGGCTGCTGCTGTGAGCTACCTCTATCCTCTGTACAAATCAGCCGTCTGATTGGACAGACCAAAAGCCCAAGCTTCCTGATCTGAAATTTTCACAAAAGAGAAAAGGACATAGCTTTTTACATTTGGACTGCCTCTGTATGAATGCACGTCTTAGCTCATCTGAACTTCACAAGAGCTCACAAGGAGAAAGGATAACGAGTCTACGTGCAGTTCTTTTATTGAGGCCAGAAACCAAACAAAAAAAACAAAAACAAAGCCAGACAGCTGTGTCCAGAAAAAAAACCAACAACACAGTGCCTTTTGACTTGCAGGTGTGCATCTGATTCCGTAAAACAATTCGAGAGGACCGTGATGTATATTCAATTATATCCAAATGAAGGATGAAAGTTTTCTTTTTTCTAAGACCTGAATTACCACTACAGAACTCAAGTACTCGAGCATCAACCTTTTGAACGTGTAAGGTAATATGCGATATCCAAATCAGATTAGAATCATTTGGCATGAGTTCTCATTGGGAAAAACAAAACATTTTGGCAGACTGAAACATAAATGAAAAAAAAATGCTGTCTGTCGTTTGCGTCAAGCTGATACGAACACAGTAAATTCTTCAGGTTATAAAAGAGACTGACTATCACACTTACCCTTCTCACCACACTGGATCTTCTCTCTGTAGTGATAGTCACCGATATATTATGTTGGAAAGTGGAAAGGTGATCCAGAGGTGCCAGAGGACGTAAGACGGTCTTCAGTGGTGCAATAGTGGAACTTGTCCGTCCCGACTGAGAAGCAGTGTGTAGAGTGCTGGAGGTGATGCCAGTTTCGGCAGCTGAGATGTTCCCACAACACCCACAGCTCACAAGGGGAGGAGAATACAAAGGCAGATAGAGGGAGGGTGGGAGTCTGAGGAGGGGGACGAACTTTGTAAACAGTAAAATATTGGGCTGGGGAGAATGTTTGCACTAGTGATGGCTCTTTTTAGTGAGTCAACGCTCATCTCGGTTCACCACTTTTTGTTTCTTCCACAGCTGGCCAAAGTTGTTAGTCTTTGACTATTTATCACTTACATGTTTTAATAATCTTATGCCCACTGTAGCCTCAGATTCCTGTTCTTGGATAACACGAGTGGACCCTGATGTGGTCTTCTGCTCTTGTTCTGGAGTTCTGAGATGCTTTTCTGCTCACCACGGTTGTAAAGAGAAGTTATTTGAGATATCATTTTTTCCAAAGCGACTTACAAATGAGAGCACACTCACACACCAATGGTAGCAGAGCTGCATGCAAGG
>JAFFST010052261.1:32666-56232 GCA_022414735.1 Noturus placidus
GTGTGTGTGTGTGTGTGTGTGTGTGTACGTTAATTAGCTTTCAGAGTGAAGCTTTAAAGATACTTAAGTACTTCAAGGTTATCATTTTTGAAGGTATAAGTTACAAGGCACAAGAGATATACCCATGACAGCATATATATATATATATATATATATATATATATATATATATATATATATATATATATATATATTGCTGAGGCCTTTTTGTTTTTAAATGTAGGGGTTTTTTTCCAGTGACAAAAAAAAAAGATTTTGATTTCTAAATGATAAACATTTATACTTTAAAAATGAAAAATTAGATTCAGTGTATGTAAAATATTTTCCCACACAAGTCAAGGAAATGTCACTTCATATATGCTATATGATTCTCTGTTGGGAAAGAGGATGGGGGAGGGGGGGTGGACATTCAGAAATGTGTACTTTTATTATTTAATGTCATTTTGATATTCTAAACGTAAAGTTTAAATGTTTAAGCGAAACTACACCCATCGGTTTGCTTTAAAGGAAGATTTAAAATAAATAAATAAATAAATAACTCGTCCCCGACCATTACACACAGGCCCATGGTGGAAAATTCCGCACGGTCCCAGTACGCATGCGTGTGAAACCGGTCCATTCCGGTATGGAGTCACTCTGCTGTACGGGTTGCACAGTCATGTCACGTGACAGCCAGAGGCGGAAGCGCTCCAAAAACAAACCCATGACGCGCATGAATAATAGTGCAATACATACAGTAAACCTCTGCATGAATGTTTATTATTTTATACGAAATCATTCTTAAGGTTCTTACGAAACATGTACACTTACATTACAGAACAAGGCGTTCTCTTATGATTTCATGACAAATAACGCTTGCCAAAGATTATTTTAGATTACTACCCTGCATAAAAAAAAGACCTTGACCTATACTTGAGTATTGCATCTTATGTACAAGTAAACAAGGAAACTAACATCTAAAATAAATAAATCATTTCATGTCATTTGTGCATTCTTTTTCACTGTCATGTTTGCCATGAGCTCTGACTGCCAAAGACAATATGTTTATTTGTGTTTATGTTTAGTAACTGAATGATTACTATAAATTGCAGCCTAAAAATGGTCTAAGCTTGGTCAGGGGTTCCCAAATTTTTCCAGGGCAAATGGCATTAACATTTAACCGAGGCACCCCTTTTGCAAGATGTCTTTAAAACACATTAAAAATACAGACTTCTGAATATATCACCTTTATTATTATTAATAATTGCATGTTACATCTTTACTTTACATTAGGAATGGATTGTGTGTGTGTGTGTGTGTGTGTGTGTGTGTGTGTGTGTGTGTGTGTGTGTGTGTGTGTATGTGTGTGGTTGTCTGAGAGTGAGAAAGAGAAAACATACATTAATTGATTTTTCACACCAAATTGTTGAGGCCACCCGGGCGCCCCCTGTCGGCCCCTAAGGGTGCCGCGACCCCCACTTTGAAAACCACTGAGCTAGGTTGTCAAATTTCAATTCTATTTGATGGAATTATTCTACTGATAACTTGTTAGAGAAAGGCCCAGGGATAGTGTACAGATCATTTATTAGAATGTGCCTCATTAAGATGTCTAATAGCATACATTAAGATATTACAGTGAGCTGTTTACATGACAAACAATCGGACAATTGCTGCAGTCTGGGATCAGAAGAACATTGCAATAGCAAGATTTGAAACAGGAAATACTGTTTATTTATTTCTTTATTTATTTAAACTGGAGAGGACTTTAAAAATGTTTCCATGCACAGTTTTAGACATACCACTACAAACACCATTAAACACTAAACAAAGTAGATGGAATGTATACACACACACACACACACACAAAAGTGATCTTAAATACGTCACACAGGTAAGTGGAATAAATTCTTATAATTATTTTTTATCATATTAAGGGATGTTTTGATTGTTTTAATATATATTAACAAATGGAAATATAGCCTAGCTTTGTATTAAACATTACTTTAGATTAAAACAAATGGTTGTTTAACTTTCCTCTGTATATTTTGAATGAAAGAAGTCCAACCTTTTTGGTAGTTTTATTTAAAAAAAAATTGTATCTTCGAAGGAATAGAAAGCTGTGGCCACGCCCCCTTGCTACAAAGCAGTAAACGCGCGCGACGCAGGATTCGTTCACATTCTGATTGTGACTCTGTACGGGCGCGTGCTCCGACTCTGCTGTCGGAAATAAGAGGAGCTGGATTAACATTGCGCAGTTATACGGGCAAACTACCTTGTTAGTTTGATTATTATTACTATTATTTGATTTGATTTTAATACATCCGCTCTGATCAGGGTCAGTCGCGCGCCGGTGCACGCGATCTAGTGTCGGCGCGCGTGAACTTCTAACCGCGCTGACTAGGAGGGTTATGAGAGGGTTTCCTCATGCGGAGTGTCCCGGGATCATGTCTCTGTCTGCGGACTGCTCGGTGCACGCGCGTTCGCCTTCCGACGGCGCGCGCGGAAGCCTGATATCTACCGTCGTGCGTTGTCTCGAACCGGACACTGCGCACGCGCCACAACAGGGTACGAACTTTTCTCCACTATAGTACACACGTCGATTGAAGGTTTTCTTATTGTTTTATTAATAGATTTGTTTCTGTATCTCTTGCAATTGGACGTGTTTTCTTATACCGAGTTGCATGCGTGATGTAACACAACCAGCAGCCATTGCACAACATGAAAATCTTATCTTGGTAATCATATCAAGAACCATAGGCAAGGAAGAAAACCCAAACACAACACTGATCTAGCTGAGTTTTCAAACCTCACAATGCTCAGAGAAGTACTGAGCTGTTCCATTTCCTGTACCTGTCATGAAAATAGTCATGTGAATGGACTGTACCTTTTAAAAACGATTTAAGGACCACTCATGGACCTATAATAAGCTTTCTGAGTCATACACTACATGCACGCACTGCATGTACAAAAAGGTGTGCCCAGTGACAGAGTTTAGTCAACTTTATAATCCAAATCAAGAGTATCAATCAGGATTACCCTCAAAACCTGATTCATTATGCTCAGTGTGCTTCATGATCCAAAGCTCTTAAAGTTAAAGTAGATTTATTCATTCCGTTACAAGACAAGTTAACCGAGCTGTAAACACCAAGTCTGAGCAGAAGTCACTACAGCAATGTATACATGTACACATACTATACACTGTTCTCTGTATGAGTAATATATGCACAGTAAATAGGTCTGCGAAATATAAGACATTCGGATTTAAATTCAATGTGGCACAGTCAGTCATGGCCTCTGAGTGCTCAGGGTCGCATGTCGCACATTGCAGTCACTCAGCACGTAAGGCATGACCACACAGGGAACGAAAGATGACCAAGCTGCACCGTTCATTCTTAAATACTCATTTAATCACTGGACCTCAGTTAGACGTGTCGTTAAAGAACATGATCACTGGGGGAAAGTTTAAGGAGTATCAGGTCAAGGGAGCTTAATCCAGTTCTTCTAGAATGCTAGTATGAGCCTGTTTGCTCTAGTCTAAGGCAGGGTTTGTTTCTTAAGCCTGCTGAAAATCAACCAAGTATTGGCTCACTCCCAGAGCTGAATCATTTCATGCTAATGTGTCCCACCCTGATATGTCTGCAAGACATATGATGGCTACAGTGCTAATATTAAATGGCATATTGTTTTCAGAGACAGAATATTTTTATTGCTTGTTTGCCTCCAATGGGTTTTAGAGGCACTGGTGATAATGTTCGTAAAAATTCAGGATGCTGTGATATAGGTGCTTCAAAACCCAATCGTATATAGGATTCAGATTTTACAGGGTTCCGAAGGGAACTTGGGGCACAAGGACTGTATGGCGCCAACCCATCGCAGGGCACCGTCACACACACATTCTCACACTACGGACAATTTGTAAATACCACTTGACCTATTGATGATGTGTGTGGCTCAGTCGGTAGAGCGAGTTGTCCACTATTCCACTAATCGTAGGGTTGGTGGTTCGAATCCCGGCCCGGGTGATCCCATGCCGAAGTGTCCTTGGGCAAGACACTGAACCCTAAGTTGCCCCCGATGGCAAGCTAGCACCTTGCATGCAGCTCTGCTACCATTGGTGTGTGAGTGTGTCTCATTTGTAAGTCGCTTCGGATAAAAGCGTCTGCTAAATGAATAAATGTAAATGTAACTGGCGGAGGAAACCGGAGTACATAGAGGAACCCCTAAGGACAGCTGAGACTACCTGGGTGAGATTAGACAAGCATAGTGTGGAACCACTGCTTCATGTTTCTTTAATGAATGTCTTTATAAAGTGAACAAACCATTGAACCCCAACATGGCTCACGGTTGAAAAAACTACATTGCTGAGACAACGCTTATACACAGGCAGAATTCTATAGCTGAAAAGAAACCTGAAGTTAATGACTTATTTTAGTATGAAACGAGAACCGAGTCCCATTTGGAGGATAATAGTTGGAGCTTTGATGTAAGAAAGAATAAATCTTATAAATCAGTGATCTTCTAGAAGGCTGCTTGTTGAACATTGAATACTGAGACGTGCCCTGTTTTGTGGGTTCCCCACATCCTGTTCAATGGTGTATGCTGATATCATCTGACAGAACAGTGGAAGGAAGGAGTGTCTTATTTGGGGGTACTGATTCCTATCTCTGATCAAGCTAAAACCTTTGGAGGAGCCCTTAACACCTGTAAATGGAATAACACACTGAGCTCAGCAAGGCTCGACATATGTGTAGAGTGTTTACAGTTGTTATAGTTTGAGCCCCCTGGACCTCTGATGCTACACAATAAAGAGATCTTGCAGAGTCTTCCAAAGTAAATGCAGCTGCAGGGTCAGTACTAAAGCTGTTGTTGTTCTTGTTCTCGCTTTGACATTAGAAAATATTAAGGAAGGCGTACAGGCTGAGATCCAAGTGCTCGAAGAATGAAGCCTCTTGTACAAAAGGCAGTGATTTATTGGAGCAGGGAAACCCATTGTCCAAGCATTGGCTTCTACCTTCATTGCTCTTGCGTTGAGATTGTTTTTCTTACCCCTCACTCGTCTTGTCCCTCCTTCCTGGAATGATCTGGTTGAGGCCAGAGTTTCCCAGTTTGCGTTTCGAGGCAAAGTGTGCCACTCCCCTTCCCCGAGCATTGGGCTGCTGCTAAGGGGGGAGGAGTTAATCTGACACCAAGGCAGAAGTTTGTAGAACTCAGCCACAGCTGGCATCAGAGTTTATAATGCATTCAGGGTTTGCCTTCTTATGGGCTATTTAAACTCACCAAGGACATGCGGAGAAAACAAGACCGAACAAGGGAAAACTAGCTTTGACTGGAAACTATGTGTAGGGGGGGGGAGATAAAAACTAGAGTGGCAATCAATTTACTGTACATGTTACCGAATAAAGGATTTTACAGCTAGAGATTCCAATCAGCTTACAACACATGTCTTTGGACTAGGGGACGAAACTGAAGAACATTGGAGAAAACACAGGGCGGAGGTGGGAATTGAACCCCATAACCCTGGAGGTGTGAGGCAAATGGACCCCAAATTCCCTGGGATAGGCTTTAGGCTCCCTGTGTAGGATAAGCAGTATGGAAAATAGATGGATGGGTATTTAATATGATTCTCAAGAGGAGACTTTTACTTTACAGGTGATTTATAAGTCAGTACACCTTTTGTACTGGAGTTTTGGTGGAGTCGGTGGAATATCTGTTCAGAGGACATCTGATCAGCCTGAGGCTCTGTAAATGGGAGAAACAAAAACAAATGAAGTGGACCACCAATGTCCAACCAATAAGTCTGTGTTTTTGCATGCCTCTTCAGAAAGCTTCACCGTCTTGCACTAACATTCAAGCATTCTTGCAAATCCATCATCACACGTGCATTTTTAGGGATGTGGCTTTGAAAAGAACACTGATGGGAGGGGAATGTATTTGTTTAAATTAAAGAGTTTCAAAATAGCCAGCTTCAGGTAAAATTGCTGACTATACCTTTGAAAAACATATTACTTTCTGCTTAGGAGGGCTTCCAAGTCCTATAGGAGGAGTGTAAATCATACATGCTGCGTCTAATCTCTCCCTGTGTCTCCGTGTCAACAAGCAGGCTCTGATTCAGCCGCTGGTCATTTTCAGTTGAAAGCTCTTAACCTTGGAGCCTGCAGCTGATATGTGGGCTTAGAGAAACACGTGATGATCCACCTACCCAGGCTGCCACGGGCACAGGGATATTATACTGTACGTGACTGCTAACATGACATGAACTTGTGTCCTGTATTTGTACGAGTGGAATATTATGAGGAAACTGAAGTTATGCAGGGTAGCACTTTTTTTTTTTTTTTTATACATGTTCATTCATGCTCATGTTCAGTCAATCATGTAGCTGCAGCGCAATCCATAAAACTGTGCAGGTTAATAGCTTCACCTTCAGTATTGGAAGAAAAATCTGAGCTCAGTGACCATTGATCTCCATCAATATTGTCTAGAGGTGACAAAGAATTGTGTAAAAGAACAACAACAAAAAAACAAACGTAAAACCATTGAGCAGCAGTTCTGTGAGCGGAAATGCCTTGTTGATAAGAGAGGTCAAAGGAGAATGGCCAGACTGGTTCAAGCTGACAGGAAGGATGCAGTAACCCATATGACCACTACTTACAACCGTGGTGAGCAGAAGACCAAGAATCTGAAGGCACCAGCTCACCAAAACTGGACAGTTGACGATTGAAAAAAACATCTCTTGGTCTTTTTCTAATCTTAAACTATACTTAAAAGCCCATTTAATGTTGTTAGTAGAGCGATATTTCATGCAAATGGAGTAGTGTAAGCCTAATCGCTCTATACATCGATACATCTAACGGAAATTCCACCAATTTTCTACATTACGTGCTCATTATTTGGACTTGGTGTACTCTGAGGAGATTTGGACCGTCCACTGTCAGGTCTGCTGTTATTTACGTCAGCTTTAAAACTTGCATGGACGCTCTCTCCAGGGACAAATTGTGTATTTGAAAGATGCAATATCCAGATCATGCGTTCATCAGTGCCAAAAAGGGTAGGTGTGATTACCCTGTGCTTCTTTTGGATGAAAATAGCACATCAGGAGAGGTAGCATGAGGCCTACTCGCTGACTGGTGTGGAATCTGATTATGTAATACTATGAGAGATGGATGGTCATTAAAAACGTCCTGCGTTTGCTTCATTTATAGTCATTCGACATTGTGTATAAGATGACGTTCTGAAAAGATATCTAAACATTTTTAAAGGCCTCACGGAATATTTCATGACCAATATTTATTACAGTCGGTTGCCTCTTAAACAAATGACCCAGACAAGAGAAATGGTGATCCGTCTCTTCATTTCCAAGTGAGACTTTTCGAACTCATACGCCGACAGCTTTAACGTCTTCAAGCGGCTTGAGTGTCTATACTCCACATACGTGTTAGGAGTCAGCTTTCTCATGCATGAGTTCATTGACTGGAACGGTGGCACGGCTAATGCGATTTGAAAAGGAGAATGAAGCCCTTAGCAGAAGGTCAGATGCGGGAGCTGTCACGTTGCAAACGCAAACATTTTTAAAAGATATATATATTTTTTACATTTGACATAATCTCTGGTTTAGATTAGCGCTGTAGACAGACTACACGAGAAGAGTACTGTTTATTTTTAGCCACAGACAAGTCTGTGCTGGGATTAGTTTGATCCAGGGCCAAGTGGAGAGTCAGTGTGGCTCGTACCACCAAGGCCGTGGATCTCACGTTCACCCTGGTGCAACTCTTGTTTCCTATAAAAGTGATGATGGAGGGCTTGCGTAAGGATCACTCGAGCTGAAGGACTCCATTCATACAATTGGTGGGCAGGGCAAGACTGTTTATAGCTCTGAGAGCTGTATATTTTCAATAGACATATGAATTAAAAATAAATATGAAACATTATTACACTTGACAGTATTTATTCTTTCATATATATTTTTAATACATATTTAGAAGGGTGTCTCCCCCCCCGGGATAGGTGTCAGGCTCCCCACAACCCTGTGCAGTATATCTGGTATGGAAAACTGATGAGATGGATAGTAGAGTTTAGAGTCTACGGCCATACTTTACAGTATAACCCTTCTGTTTTTCTACTTCAGACAAACCCATACTTGCTGCTCCGATGTTTGTCTTTCAGAGGATGACAGCTGCAATGAAGGTAAAGCCCTGAAAGGCATGTTAACCAAATATTAGTATGTCTAATACCGATCTCGTACAAATAGCGAAGTAGAACTGTTCAGTACATTTGCACAGTTTGTATTGTTGAAGCTGAATCAACCTTATGTGTGTGTATTTATTAGAGGACAGCAGAGGAAGACGGGACTGGTATGTTACTTGATGTTATACAGCAATTTCAAAAATTAACTCTAGTTGTCTGCGTTTTGAGTAACTCATCAATGGTTTCTGCTGAATTTTTAGGAGCGTGTATGAACAAGCGCATCAGATTGCTCACTTATCCTTCTTTGGACAGTCAGGACAAAAAGGGTAGGAATTTGAAACGATTTTACAAAAATATTTATTTTGCATAAACACCGGTTCCAGTGCTCGTTATTTTAGTTAACAGACCTCATTTGCATTTTTAGAGAACCTCTACACATATGAAATATGAAATGATCAAATCATGCCAATGTCAATCAAAATACACCTCTCAGAAATACTTTTTTTGCCCCAAGCAGGCCCCTGTGGCGTCAGCAAACGAGTGCGGTCGAGTTCTCTGTCCGTTCCACCGCCTTTACAGGGTAAGCAAGCGCTCCCTCTTTCTCTCTCACCTCATGCACAAACCAAGGTGCCTCTGACGCTCACTGGTTTGGGATCCAAAGGAAGTGACAGAGTTGCCATACTTACTTAACTCTATTTAGGTTAATCCCCCTGTTAATCCCATCCAGTTTAATGATCCGCTCAGAGCTCGAGTTCCTTGGTTTCTCTTTCAGACCCAGCAGCAGAAATGACCCTCTTCTTTAGTGCGCCCTCACTGCGATGCAGAGTGTGTGCGCTAGGCTTGTCAAATCCAACAAAAGTATGTTTCATACACACTGTAAACAGCAATACCTGCATTTTTAGCGCTGAATGAGAGCTTGGGGACATAGCCAAGCACGATTAACTGCAAAACAAACAGATTGCTTGGTCTTTTTTTTTTTAACAACACTTCCTTTCTCACAGCATATTGATGCCTAAAGCAAATGGCTGTTTACGTGATGGCTTCTCCCAATGATTAGGTTAATGTACTTTAGGGTGGGGTGTTTTGAATAATTTTTGGATACATGTCTTGAGTAAGAACTAAAATAATTTTTAGGAGTAGTGATACTTTAGTAAACAGGACAAAAATCTCTGTGCAAAAAGTTCTTTAAAAAAAAAAGCCTTAATTTTTGAATGAAAACATAAATGAAATGTAACTGTTCTCTCTTTTTGGTTTTATTTAAAGTCCCAAGATCAAATGTGTTCATACCATCAACCTTGCACAACCAGAACCAAGTCTCATCCTCCACATGTTAGTACCTCGACTTTAGAATTTTCATAGAATAATATACAGTGTTTAGTGAACTTGTTTATTTAATGCTTCCGGTCGTGCTTACAGTATCTCCACAGGGCAAAGTCAAGAATACACTGTTAAGGCCGGCTTCACTGGTAGCACTTGAACCATGGAGCGGTCATGATGTGCCTCGTATTAGACAGGTATTGCAGAAATTTCACACTGCCAAGCTCGGGTTGTATTTGTTCCCGAACACTTAGGCATTCAAGATGTAAAGCGGTTCCACCAGCTTTTGCAAATCAGTTTAATATCTGCTCTGAAGATTCATATACTACAAGTTAATACAAGTTATTGTTTTTATTGTGGTAAGACTTGTTCGATAAACTTGTTCTCCAGGTCGGCCTTAATGCAGAGGGAAACCTCTCCAGGGTTACAATTGAGCTCCCATCTTCTGACAGCGCCTTAGACGAGCGGATCCTACCCCAAATGAGCAGGTCAGCTTGATACTCATGATGGTTACACAATCAGAGGAATAACCATATATAAACATTATATTTACGTAATTATAATGACTTATAATTACTTAATTATATAATGAAAATGATAAATAACGACATAGTATTTAAATTGTTTGATAATGGCACGAGGTCACAACTGGGCCAAGATACAAATTTTACAGTGAGGATGAATTAATTATGAGCAAGGCTGTGAAAAATTGTCTTTATTGTTTAACATTTTGATTTTTGTTAAACAAGAAAAAAAAAAAATCACAAAAATACTTTGTGATGCTTCATTTTTTTAACATAATATCCAAAGGTTAAACAATAAAGACAATTTTTCACAGTCTACTTTGCTCATATTTTCCCACGGTGCCAATGTTAATGGAGGGCATTGTATATTGCTCTCTTGCTCCCTTTCTCTCTCCCCTGATTGGTTGTCGGTTCTTGCCAGTCACTTTGGGTATGATGATTGGGGTTGATGCTTGAAATAAGCAAATATATGCCCAACTACATTTTACATAAGTGGAAAATTTGTGTAAATTTGTTTTTTGCTTCCCCCAGGCATATCTTTAAGAGCAGGCAAAATTTAATTATACTTCCAAAA
This sequence comes from Noturus placidus, assembly GCA_022414735.1. Taxonomy (NCBI): domain Eukaryota; kingdom Metazoa; phylum Chordata; class Actinopteri; order Siluriformes; family Ictaluridae; genus Noturus; species Noturus placidus. The sequence continues at coordinate 43,242 of JAFFST010052261.1, forward strand.
TAACTTGTAGAGTGATTCAGCGAATGTGATGAAACTGAATCTAGGGAACTCTTTCTTTTTCAGAAATCTCTCACAGAATAATACTACCATCGCTGGAAGTGTCCAGTTTGTGTTTGGGGAGAATATGAGTGAGAGGGTACTGGTAAGTTACATTTAATGCTGAATATAGTTATGTGCTATGCTTTGGTTTATTTTGTAAGCATTCTGCTGGAATGATGTACATGGATTGTCTCTCAGAGTCCACCTTGTAGTGAGGACAAGTCTGAATCAGACTGCAGCTCGTCCGACTCCGATTCGTCCTGCACTGAAGACACTAACACAAGTACGTGATGTTCAGTGTTTATGAATGCAAATCGGACAGATTAGACATGACTATGATTGGATCATACTCTACCTCATATGCAGATCATTTTGGATAAAAGTGCCTGCCAAATGGCACTTATATACACATGGATTTATTTCAAAGGGGATCTCACTGTCAAGCCTAAACAACCAGAGTATTTCCAAACTGTCAATCATTGAGTGGCGTTAAACAGCACCTAGTGGTTGAATATGTGTACTGATTCCACATAGAGTATTATCATGATCTAAATTTCCTCATAATCTCTTAATAATAACTTGAGATTTCTCAAGGTTTCCTGAAAAGATAGCCCAAACTAAATTATGAACCTCATGAAATTATTGACAACAATAAACAACACCACATACACACACACACACACACACACACACAAACACATACATATACACATACACACACATATATATACACACACAATGTTGTGGAACTGTTGCTGTGCCGCTTTGTGGCAATAACTGAAGGAACATTTGTCTGCCATGTCTATAGTGACTGGGAACACACTATGGGAATCCGCTGCAGCCCACACGGCCGCCTGCAGAAGACTCTGTCTGCTCAAACAAGTGCAGATCTTCACCGGAGAGGAGAACGAGAGCAACGTCGTCCAGGTCCGAGTTATGCATGTTTATTCCTTTCATAAATAGCTTAATGGGGGCACCTATGCAGGTTGTTCTGAGTCTGTGACTTTGAAACCTTTTAGCTGACGTGCAAGCTGTTCGTTTTGGAGAGGGGAACCCACTCGTGGAGTGAGAAAGGGGGAGGGGTCTTACGACTGAACGACTTGCAAACTAAGTATAAGGGATGTTTGCAGTCAAGGATGGGTAAGTAATGAAACTAACTAAACACACAACATGATGCTGCCACCATGTTTATGCCGTAGTTCCCATGAAACTGTTTCTCCACAGTGATGAGGCACCAGGGCAGTTTGAAACTGATCCTGAATACGAAGTTGTACCCGCACACACACCTGCGGCGCCCGGCACGGAGGAACCTACAGGTGACAGCCACTGACTTGGAGACCCACAGCGTACGCGTGTTCCTGGTCCAGGCCAGTGCCCGAGATATTGCCCGCCTCTATATGGCTATTCACCACAGACTGGTGGCCCTACGCTGCAGTACTGCCATTTTCAGGGACCGAGAGGGACACTTCAGCAGCGAGGAGGACAATGACAATAAGGACGAGAAGACTAATGAGGAGGCGGTCTTAATCACCCACACCAGATCTGGTAACAACAACAGCTACTATGCATGTCATTTCACCTAGTTCTGTCCATCATTTATCAATGAACAGGCAAGGTCATGTCATATGATTTTTAAAAATCATATTTTACACTTAATATATCTTTATAGCCTCGGCTATTGGAAATATAAATTGGGGTCTGAACTGATATTGAATATTATTAAATATTATTCATTCCATAGACTTAGCTATGCAAACTAGTGTATAGTACACCAGTAAAGTACAGTTGTGTCACTAAGAGGGTGGTCATTTCCAGTATATACTTTAGAGGCTTGATGTTTTTAAAAGGAAAAAAGCTTTACATTCATAAATCACAAATATATAGAAACAAAAATACTACATACAGAAATGAATAAGAATAATAATAAGCAGTGGGCTCTACGGCCTGGACATCACATACAATTAAACCATCCTCCATGTCTCTTTTCACTGTACAAGTGTTAATAACTCTTCTCTGAGGTTTAGTTATTACTGAATTTTCTTCCTTCCAGGGAAGTGGAGGAACAGTCATGCCAGACTCCATCGATGAATGTCACACTCAACCTTACGGCCAACAAATTGTGCCATCTTGCTTCTGGTGTCTGTCTTAATATTTTGTGACTATTAAGATCTGTACGAAGGCTTTTTCTTTTTTTTTGTAGCTGCTTGCAAATATTTTTTAATATTATCAACAAAAAAAACCCAACAGCCTACTAATAAGAACAGTTTTCTCAGGTTGGAGACAATGATGAATAAATCATCTCTATGATATAAATATTTTGAATGAATTTTTTTTTTTTAACAAAAACATTCATTTGAACCAGGCACAAAGATTATGCTTATATTGTCCCACTTTTAGAAACCGAATCATTTAGATCTGAACTCATTTAGAGTCTACGCCATTTTTGTGCTCCAGTACACCTGAATCAAGCCATGATCAGCTCAGTTAATGATCAGCTTTAGTACCCCCTACAGGACCACATTTGAACTCTTCTGTGACGGATGGAAATTAAACGATTGTTTATGTATGTAAATGAGGACAAATGGACTTTCTCAACGGACCTTAAGTTCACACTATACATTTCACAAGCTCAGAGACTCTTACAGATAACTGTGAAACTTTGACGTCTGGGGGATCTGGGTCATGATGTATCTATGCAAACTTTGAAGCAACTTCATATGGAATTTAAAATACCGGCCAATTATCTTCTTTTTTAATTATTTTTCCGATTTCTTAATAGCACTTTGTCAGGAAGTGGATTAAATGATCTATCTTTTGGTTGCTGAACACAGGCCTACTATAGTACCATTCAATCTCTGCCTGTGCCAATTATTTATAATGTGACTGGTAGATGTGTGTGCTCTATTATCAAGGGATTTATGTTTCCATTCTACCTCGTGAACAGTTTTTTTACACCGTCTGATCTTCTGCACTGACATTTTGGTCCTAAGAAGAGACGGTCGTGTTTAAAATAAAGCGTATTACCTGGAAGCAGTGTTGTGTTTTATTCTGTACTTCAACTATGGAGGTTTAAAAGACAATTTCAAATAGTGTCCACAGCCACAGTTTTGTCCATGAATTTATTATTTTTTTTTTTTTTATTTTATTGGAAAGTCTACATAAAGCAAAAACTATTATTTTTCCACCTATTATACTTTAAGAGCTAAAATATTTGGAGGAGGATTTCATGAAAACGAGTTGTGTATATTTTTGGAATATGTATTTAATGGATTAAATATCTAATTTTAATACATGGAAGGCTGCGTCTCTTTTTTCCGTGTGCTTTTTAGTGAAATCACTTTTCTGTTTAATGTTTATTTCTAAGCGGTCAGAAGGGTGTTGACTAATTTTCTACACCAGCTTTTCCGTGAGGACACGTTTAGTTAGCATATTTGGAAGGAGTCTCCAGTTTCAGTCTCCAGGAGTGTCGTTCCTTTATAACCTAAGTGATAACAGGCGATCCACGGCATTAAAAAGAACTATAAATAAACGAAAATGATGAGGATTATTTTCCCATACCAGCATGTCCTTAATTTAAGACTTTTATTCTTCTTGTACTACAGCGATTTTCAATCAAGTACAACGAATTCTTGGCTGAAAACTTACTGCGCATTATGAAGCGTTAACACTGGAGACTCCTTCCATAATTGTTAAATAAACTCTTTAAATCGCTTTACGGAATTTCACACAATATCAACGCTATAATTTTTATTAAATGACCACTGTTTGTGGTTATGCTTGTATTATAAAGAGCATCCCACATACAAGGCCTTGTGAATAAGTTTGTTGTTATTATAGAAACAATATATTAGAACCAGAGCATTAATTTGAACTGTGGTAAAAATAGCTATTACTTTAGCAACTCCCTAAACCCCAAAATCCTTCTGAATGTTTAGACTTATACACTGGACACATTATGTGTCATTTACGGATTTAAAATGGTAAAATTCTACAGAAGCAAAAGGTTTTTACTGACGCACAATACCATTAAGGATTAAATTCTATCATTTCTTTCAGTGCCAACAACAATAATCTGACCTTTGCTGAGAAATCAGTATTCCAGCCACGGCTCTCCTCGGCAGTTTTGGTCTGTAATTACTCTGGACATCTCGTGGGGAAAAGCTGAGCCGAGTTTCCTGGGCAGGCTGCATCACTGGTTTAAGATTTTATCCTGTAAATTGTGCAGTGGAAAATAAGCACACACTATCCCCACCCTTAAGACTTCGAAACCAAGTTAGGAATCCAAGTTAAATGATTTTTTTTCTTAAAACAAAAGTTTCTAAATATTTTAAACATAATGCTCAACATACAGAACGAAAAAGTCAGACTCAGCTAGCGATTTTGTGGCAAAATATTCAGAAGGTGTATTTGGACACTTATTATGCATGGACATGATGGACTAACGTCCATGATTGATCCAAGCTTATTTCAAGCTCTGTGATGCAGAAAATAATCTACACAGCATATTAATATGCCATAGTAGAGTCAGTCTCACATTTAAGACAGAGTTCTGCTTCTCTGCCAGTGCTGGCCGCGAGACTAAGGGAAATGAGTTCATCTGTCTGGAAGGCAGGCATGATCTCCTCTGATCATTAGCATGAATGAAAGAAATAGCAAAACTAAGGCGTTTAGTTTCATGCTAGCGCCAGCATACTGTACGCACAGCACAAAAACCTGAAAAATCAGACAAATTTCCACTTTGACACCAAGAGCAGATTACGTTTAGCTTTATTTAATATGCAAATGCACATATTAGTATGCACTGGTCCTTGTCAGTTTATAAAAGGAAAAAGAAAAAAAAAAAAAAAAAAGGTCAATACAAAAGTTACAAAGAAATGCTGATATGACAGTGTTGTCAGCACAAAAAGGAAGGCTGGTGTTAGCCAGTAACTGTGCAACGATTTAGTGATTTAACATTCACAAGGCCCAGTGCTTTGGCTTCTGTTCCTGCTAGCCCGTTCCGGCTCTGTTTCAAGTGCTTCTGCCGAGAGGAAACAAGAGGCTCTCTGTTCCGTCTACAGGACAGAGACAGAGTCGACACAGCCGATTAGGAACTGGCTCCATGAGCTGTGGCGTCATTGAGAGCATGCATGATTGGAATAAATATACAGAGCTGGATGCAAGGAACTCGATAACAACAATTTGTTAGCTTGGCTCAGTAGTCCAGCACATTGGATTTGAATTAAAATGCTTTCATTTTTGATAGTATTGATGGTTGAGTGCAAAAATGTAATAATGCCATCAATCCAGGCCTACATCATCAGGAAAATATTGCGACCTTCTCGGTTTCCAGATCTCATCTGTGGAAGGAAGTGCATGACTTGTACAAATGTGAGGGTCTAAAAGATGTTCAGAGGATATAGATGAGTCTGGTTCAAGTTGTCGAGGGAAATAATCGGGCACATATGTCATGAGCAACTACAAATTCTACATTAATATGTTTTAAGCCATTCAAATTGAAATGTTTTATTGTTTAAAAGTTTAAGTTAAAACTTAAAATGACTTTAGAATGATGGACCATCATCATCTACATCTTCATCACTCCAAAATATGTCAGCATGCAGTTACTTATACAAGATACTAAATATTACAAAAGAACATCAAAGCTTACCAGTGGTCAACTTCAGCATCATCGAACTGCCCAGAGACTCCAAAGGCACCCGAGTCAGTCTTTGCATCATCTGTGAGAGAAGAACCGTTTTAAAAAGATTCATAAAAAAAAAAAAAAAAAAAAAAGAAAACAGCTATTTCTACCCGACGTTCGAAACGCTGTGGTCTTGAAAAGGGATTTGGAACAAGCCACAGAGAATTTGGACATCGCTTAAGAAGCCTTGGGTTGAGTCCCAAATGAAATCTTTTCAAGAGTGGCTTTGAGTACTTAACCACATGCTGCCAAAGGACTTCATAAAAGTCATGTTTGGCAACAAAGCATGTCCATATTGGTTCAAAAATGATAAATGATAGCGTACATATCATAACACAGTTAAATGGACTAATCTAGATCAATAGGCTGAGCATAAGTGTAATAAACATGAACTGAAGCCAAAGGGTTGATGAAGTTCCAAATAGCACAGAAAACCAACTGAGAGCATTAGTTACTTGAAAGACTGCAGAATACATGTGCTATTATTTCAGACTGGATACCAAACCATCACACAAATGTGCTTTGATGTTGTAAAAGTGTATTAAACCGTCTAGTGCAGCTGCTGCATCCTCGGTCCTGACTCCAGCCATGCAGCCCTGTGGGTCTGAGGACTGACCAAGCATCCCTTCCACCTTCTGCATTGTGGCCTGGCCTTCCATGGTCAGCTGAGACATGCCCTCCTCAAATGAGTAATACGTCGGCAGATCGATCTGGCCTTGCTCTGTAGGCCAATTAAATTTATAAAAAGCGCATGTAAAAGATTCATGCCACATTTGAATAATCCGTCATTGCAAAATTTGATCCAAGAACAACCGTACCAGCCTCCTCGACATCATACTCGTCACCGTCGAAATCGGAGTCCGAGTCGTCCGGATCGGGATGCAGGGCTTGGCATTCGGACATGGCCGTGAACATCTTCTCCACTGCAGCTCAGATAAGATATGAGGCGGTCACAAGACATTGACATTTTCATTTTGAAACGGTGTGTGATAAACACTTACGAGATCCTTTATCGCTTGGAACAAAGCGGATCTCTGTGAAAGCGCCTGTAGAGACGTTGTCGCCATCATCATCATCATCATCATCCTCGTCGTCATCGCTACTGCCGTCTGCCTCCTCTTCGGCTTTCGCCTCATCATCCTTGGAATCTTCAAAACAAACAAACCACAGCAAGGTAGTACGCGAGATCGTCTAATGTTCTACGGACATGAAAGACCCACAAAGAATCACATCTTCTGTTCAGTGACTCCCGGCTTCTGTAACAGGTCCTCTACTATGGTTCATCCAATCAAATACCATCCATACATCCATCCATCCATCCATCCATCAGGGTCATTGGGGAACCCGGAGCCCACCCCAGGGAGCATCGGGCACAAGGCAGGGTACACCCTAGAAAGGGTGCCAGTCCATCGCAGGGCACAATCACATACACACACACGTTTATTCAAATTATTTAAATGAGGCAGCTCATTGGACCAGAGACTAGCTTCAGGGTTAGAGAAATTAGATCAGAAAGCAGGGGAGTTTTTGAAAAAAAACATAACTGTTGTCACCATTCATTTATCTTAGTTGCTTTTCTGAACCTTTCCAACCATGACATTTTTTTTAAATAACTGGACTTCATATGGAACTGCTATTTCAGCTCTTTTCTCAGGAACGCTTCAAAAGAAAAGAAAGAAACGCTTAGATCTGTACTGCTTTTGAGTTTGGTGTGCACTGCCAAGCAATCTGTTGCCAAAGCACAGCCTACATAAAAAAAAATAAATAAATAAAAAAGAGATGGTTTTCAGATACATGCGGTCAGAAAAGAGCACAAGAGAAGCATTTGGGCACGGAACAGAGTTTTCCCAGGAAACAACCGGCATTGTCTGTTAGACCACCGGAAAGACTTATCCAAAAGACTACCAGATTAAAACGTTAAGCACGGGGCGGGAAGTCTGCTTTCAACAAGACCACACACAGAACCTTGTCTGCATACACACTTCCTAAATGTAAAGACTGTGATTATGCATGCGCCTGTTAGGGCTAATTAAAAAGTTGGGATGGATATTACAGATCTCTGATGTCATTCTGTGAACCACGATGGTAAGAACACTACTCTGTGGCGTTTACAAAACACCTAATTGAGATGTTGGGAGGTTGCCAGTCCAGTAGAAATTTCTTCTGCAGCAACTAGCCTATGTTTTCCTAGGAGTGGATAGTGGTTAACACGTTTGCCTCATACCTCCAGGGTTGGAGGTTTGAATTCAGCCTCCACCCTGTGTGTGTGTGTGTGTGGAGTTTGCATGTTCTCCCCGTGCTTCAGAGGTTTCCTCTGGATTACCCCCTCAATCCAAAGACACACATTGTACGTTGACTGGCATGTCCGAATTATCCGTAGTGTGAGAATGTGTCTACGATTGTCCCCCACCTTGTTCCCCGAGTTTCCTGGAATAGGTTCCAGGCTCCCAAACAACCCTGTGTAGGATAAGCAGTACGGAAGATGGATGCTTGGATGGATGGATGGATGGATGGATGGATGGACACGAATATGTTTTGGTGTCGGAACAAAACTGCCTTTTTCTTCAGATCTTCCATCTGCTTTCATACCTTGATGCCTGGAGTTGACCTGCACGTACAGATGCTCTGCAGGATATGCGCTCAGGTCACGGGAGATGGCATGGAGGCTGATGGACGGATAATCGAGAGAAAATCCTACTCCGGACCCATCGACCCAAGACACACGACTGTGATGAGGAAATGAAAAAGCATATTTAATAAAAATGACTGGTAACAGAAATCAAATCTCGACATCTGAAGGCATCTAGTGATGCATGATGGAGTCACGTTGAAGCAATAATAGTTAGAAACGCCATGCAAGATGCATTCCTATAAATTATAATATACAACAATATATTCATAAAGACTTCAGGTGATGAAAAGTCTAAGCAGCACAAAGTAGATCAGTTCCAGAAGACACTGACTGTAAAAACCCAGCCATTTTGTTCCTCTAGAAAAGTTTCCACATTTTGCAGATGGCAGCTCTAATACAACTCCCATATGGAAGAAGAAGCGACACAGGGTTGAAAGACAATCTCGTTTCTAACATTGTTTATTGTTAGCTTCATGTTTACCTTTCTGCAACGCAAAGAGTTCCTGCCCCAAGTCTTTTCCCGTCCAGGACGGCGGTAATGTCCACTTCCTCGTGTCTCACTCCTTCTCTTGGAGGAGAAACATTCTGCAACACGACCATTTTCCCCAAAATATTAGACTTCTTCTACCTTTAATTCGCTGTTTAAAGCGGCAGTCTGTGCGGTTTTAATAGTCTAAATTAAGCTTTAGATTTGTTTAGCCATGGTTCACTTGAGTAAAACAGACGCCGGTTTCTTACTGACAGGACGCGTGCGTGCGTGCGCGCGCGCGCTCTCTATCTCTCTCTCTCTCGCGCGCGCGCTCTCTGTCTCTCTCTTTCTCTCTCGCGCGCGCGCTCTCTGTCTCTCACTACTGGTGGGGTGTTTTAGGGGCGGCAGTTAATCAAATAGACTAATAAAGTTTTAACTTAAAACAAGCCTCCATTTTGGGTTATATTTTACTTTTAATTTAGGAAATGTGCACTGGGACTTTTCAAAAAAAAAAAAAAATTCGCACCTTTTTATGCTCGACTACCGGAAGTCGTGGGATATTTCCCGGAAGTCAGTAAGAGCTCACCTGGAAGTTGACAGGTGGCGGCTAATAAAGCTAACAAAGCTAATCAAGACCTCGTGGTCATTTCTGTTTGATTAATTTTGACACATTTTTGAAAAGCCGTTCACTCCTTCCACATTTTCAGGTAGTCTTCCCCCTTGTTTCAGGTAACAAACTAGACCAAGAGCGCCATGTTTGGCTGCTGGCGAGTTTTATGGGAAGATTGTCAGATTGATAATATATGGAAGGAAGGAAGTTGATTAGCATAGTATTTTTTCTTTTTTCTTTTAAATCAGTTTACAGGTCCATTAGACAAATTATTCAAAAAAGTTCCTGTGATCACTTCCCTGCTGAAAAACAATAGAACCCCTCATAGAATTCGTTATGGTTTTAATGTCCATCCATCCATCCATCTTCAACCGCTTACTCCTTTTCAGGGTCACGGGGGAACCTGGAGCCTATCCCAGGAAGCATCGGGCACAAGGCAGGGTACACCCTGGACAGAGTGCCAGTCCATCACAGGGCACAATCACACACACACACACTCAGAGTCATACACTATGGACACTTTAGAAACGCCAATCAGCCTGCCATGCATGTCTTTGGACTGGTGGAGGAAACCGGAGTACCCGGAGGAAACCCCAGACATACGGGGAGAACATACAAACTCCGCACACACATGGCCCTGGCAGGACTCGAACCCCGGACCCTGGAGGTGTGAGGCGGACGTGCTAACCACTAAGCCACCTTATAATGGAAATAGTATTGGTTTTAATGGAAAGTGCAATGGTTTCTATTGGTAATTCCATCCATCCACCCATCTTCAACCGCTTACTCCTTTTCAGGGTCACGGGGGAACCTGGAGCCTATCCCAGGAAGCATCGGGCACAAGGCGGGGTACACCCTGGACAGGGTGCCAGTCCATTGCTGGGCACAATTCGTTGCCTTTTATTGCTGTTATGTTATGTCTAGTGGATACCATTAAGGACCAATGACGGTAATGGTTTTAATGGTATTTGTAGTGGAAACCATTATAATTTCTGTAACGGCTCGTTTTGTTTTTTTTAATTCAGCTACAAACTGTATCCAAACTCACCAGCCTCTCTGTCTTAAAAGTTAATAGGTCAAAGTTAATAATAAAACCTTTTCAATAGAAAAGCTATATTCACACATAGAGACTCACAGCGACAAAGTGACCGGAGACCATACATTTTCAACTAGAGCTAGCCACTATTGGCGACTAGATGTGGGCGTGTCCAGCGATGGGACAAAGTTGGGAAAAGTTTAACTTTATGCAAATTTTGTGTGACTTTGTGTGCAGTGACTACCAACTTGAGTGTAGACATCCGAGCGCACAGGATATGTGATGTTCCCTGGTGCCTGTGAATTGTTTCATCGATCCAGACAAACCGGAGCTTGCGTTTTCACTGCAAATAGATGGCAGCAATACTAAATAGTTTGGACCACATGTTTGAAACTGCTGTTCATGCTGCATCATGGGGCAGCGGAACACACTGAGGACAGAGCAATCAACCATCCATCTTCTACCGCTCACTCCTTTTCAGGGTCACTGGGCGCTATCAACCCTCTTCCGCATACATGAGCTCACAGTCACCCACGATTGGCTAATACTTTGCAATTTTAAGCTATTAAAAGACTGGACAAACAAAAATTTCACCCAATCAGTAATTTTCAGAATAGCAAACGCCACCCTGATGTATTCCTTGAACAAATGCCCAGTGTCCTGTGTTGGACAAACCCCTAAAAGTCTTTAAAAACAGTCACAAAAATAAAGGTGTGGTACCATTTTATTATGACAAATGTACAAGATTGTATTTATATGAAAGCAATTACAATACAGTTAACAAATGTACTTATTTTTTTAAAAGTAGAACAGAGGATATCTCTAAAAGCTAAGGCCCGAACCATACTCCATGTGCACATCTGTCCAGGCCACAAACTACAACCAATCCAAAGACAGTTTATTGGCACTAACTTTCATTTATCATGTAATCTTTCATTTAGGTTTAAAAAAAACCAAACAAACAGATAAAGGGGAAGGACAAGTGTCGTTACTTCATATCGATAAAATTAAAAATGTAGGACTTCTTCAGTATCCAAATACTTCTGTGGGTGCACAGCGATTACATGGACCTTACCTTACTCAGGCACTGCATGTCAAACTGATTTAGCCGTGATGGCTTACATGTCTCACGCTGTGCACAAAGAAAATGAAGACGAAAGACTAACGTGATTAGGAGATCAGCATGCCAAGCTTACACATTATTTTACAAGACATTTTACAAAGCTCATTATCTCATAACCACTCTTTTTTTTCTGAGCCCAGCTGTTACAGCTCATATACTCACAGGATTCCCTCGAAGAACAGATTACATATGTACAAAGTTCTAGCAAGCACTGACACAAACGGTACCAGGAAAGGAGAATGCAGAAAAAGGGGTGAGATTTTGGGGTTTTAGACAAAAATTTGCTCAACCTAGAAATCCAGCTTTGGAGAACACATCCTCACAAGAAAAAAAACAAAGACAAACATCAGACAAAACGAACATGCTGTAATTCACTTTAGACACTTAAAAAAGTTACAATCTACTACAAAAAAAAACAAAAAGAAACTATAAACAATTGCAATCATAAAAGACTGCTAAATATATATCATTCAGATGATTTAAAAATGCTTCTAACTATGTTACAGCAAAAACTACAGATATAGTACACGCAAGGGTAATGTCATTTTACATTTCGCATGTTTTTTACTCTTTCCCAACGACTCAAACAGTACACGTACAAGTCTGTTCCTGCCACACTTAGAATCCATTATTGAGTATTTAAAATAATTTTTAACATAATCTGTTCTGTGCTGAAAAAAAAACAGGAAGGCTTTGATTGCAGTGTAGTTAACATAGTGTTAGACATATTTTAATGCCACCGCAAGGAGGACTTTCATCCCCTCACCAACGTAGGCAAAAGATCATAACAGTAGCTTGGTGGATGGACAGTGAAAATTTCCATACATTTTGTTAACAAGAAAAATATATTGCTCAGATATTGAAGGAAAAATAGTAATAGTCTGTATATATAGAAAACAACATATGTTAATATATAGTGCAGAATAAGAGGAAAAACGGGAACACAAGAGGTGTCGAGAGGTGCTTTGATGGATCTGACATTAAAAATAAAACCACCAGTGAAAAAGACCCTTTTTTTATTAAATACTTGTATTAAAAATGGAGATGAAAATAACTTGCATGGAATCCACTGATACATAAACGACATAGAACACTTTCTTTAGAGGGATAAAGAAAACGTCATTAAAAATAAAATGGGGAAGAAAAAAAAAAAAGTGTTTTTCTTCTAAACAGTCCAGGTTTTACACACATACATGGTAACATGGATCACAACTGACACGTTTTCAATTTGGCATTCGATGCACTGACGAGCTGCCGTAGTGTTTGATCATTTCGATTCAATAAAAAAAAATGACGGAGAAAGAAACTGCCTATAAAAATTCCCACATCCAAATTCTTCCTCAGAAACGTTTGATTTTTCATATTGTGACATTCCAAGAATTCAGATTTGCGGCCCTCA
>JAFFST010052261.1:56252-66896 GCA_022414735.1 Noturus placidus
ATATATATATATATATATATATATATATATATATATATATATATATATATATATATATATAAAACAAGCTAAGGCTTTTAATCAGATACAATGTGGTCCTTAAACAAAAGTACCCAGCTTCAAACCAAACAATGTATATTTGATCATGTTTTGTAAATAAAATAAAAATAAAAAAAAACACGGGGCATATAGTCCATAAGATTTCATAACAGTCAGAGATATGGTTTTATGAAAAGCTGGTAACCATGTCTACACCTTGGCTCGGACGCATTTCTTGATGGCTCCGTTATGCCTTTATCCATTTCAAAGTCTCGGATCGCCCCCACCGCCCGCCCCGGACCCCCACACCTAAAAAACAAAACATACATAACAGTGTGGAACAATACCACGTGGATACGTCAATGATGCTGATTTTTCTGAGAAGGACTGGCTACGTTAGTGTAAAATAGATGATTGAAAGGTTCTATGTTTTCCAAAAGGCTTGGCATATTATTCACAAAGGTTAAAAAAATAAAACCGTCTTAGGGAACCTTTTTAATGATGGGCCCACTGACAACATCTTGGTTTGGTGAACTTATTTACAACTTGTGTTTGGGTGCGTCGATCTGCCGGCGACTGACACGAAGGCCGAGCCGACGCCCTTCGTGCAGCAGCTTCGACGGGTTGAAGTAGCGAGCAAAACGGAGTCTTCAAGACTCTGGTACCCTGCTCACTACTTCCTCAGAATCACCACTGTTTCTTGCAGAACACTGAGCTTGCTGTAAGGAGTCCAAGGCATGGCAATGATACGAAAGCAAAAAACAAGCAATAAAGGATAATACACTGAGAAATGCAACGGGAGCTTGGCCACAAATGGAGAAACATTACTCTTAAAAAAAACAAACGGTTAATAAAAACACCACGTCTTACAACTGTTCACTGTTGCAGACATAGTCTACAAGGTCTGTGACCCCCAAAAGGTCATCCTCTTCTTCATCCTGCGGCGCCATCTCCTGGGGAACCAGGCCGTTGGCGCCAATGGACACGGGGTGTGGTGCGCTGCTGTTTTTCAGCCCTATTTGACTCATGAGAGCAGGGTTAGCCATGCCAGTGGCAGGCCGTGAGATAAAACCCTCCAGAGTTTTCATGGGGCTCTGTCCGTTAGTTGGAGGAAGTTCCAGGTTATAGTCTAGAGGGCTGACCACTTTCGCTACAGTGTCCTCGGCCTCCTTCTCTGTGCTCTTCTTCTCCTCCTCCTCCTCGTCACTGTCATCCGAATCAATGCGGTTCACCCGCTTGCGGACGGGCCGTTCTTCTTCCTCCGAATCATCCGAATCGCTGCTATTGTCGTCGTCGTCCTCGGACTCCCTCCTGCGCTTCAGTGACAGACGCCTGCGCCGTTTCCGAGACTCCTCTTCCGACAGGACTGCTCTCTGCTTTTTACTCTTTCCATCTTCCTTGTCTGAGTCCATGGAGTGGAAGCTCGCTGCAGATTATTGATGCGAAAAGGAAAAAAAACACAAAACTTTAGTATTTTGACAGTAATCGAGTGCAATCGAATGAGACAAATAGCGAGACTGACCATCGCTTTCGGAGCTGGATAAGTGCCTGCGCTTCTTGGCCTTGTCCCTGTTGGTGCTTCCCTGGGAGGCGTCGGAGTCAGTCGCCTCACAATAGTTGACTTGCTTTTTCTGGCTCCGGTGGGAACGCCGCCTGCGCATGTCCAGGTCGCTGTCACTAAACTCACTGGAACCCTCAGTCACTGCGCGCGCACGCACGCACACACGAGAAAACAAAATAAACAAAAATCAAAACCCAGCAGACTATTGACATTTTCATTGATTTTTAAAGCATCAGAACCCTATTAGGTTCTAAATGGACTTGATGTTAACGTGTCTACAATTAACTCCATTTTAAAGCAGGGATTTATCCACAGTACTCCAGTGAAACAGGTGAAAGGATTTACATGGAAAGTTTCATAAATGTTTGCTGAGACATTCAAAGATATTCTTGCCCATTTCTTCTTCCTCGTCCTCTTCATCGGTGTCCTCGAGCTCTTCGTCATCGGAGTATCCTTTGGGTCTGCGTCGCCTGCGTGGTCGCACGCTCCACCTTTTGGTCGACCTCCGCCTGGACAAAAAGCCCGTAGTTGGTCCTCGGCCGTCGCTGCCGAAGTCGCTGTCGTCAAATAACGGTGCCTCTCCCTCACTGTCCACATCGTTATCCGACGCCACAAACTCCTCCTCCTCACTGCTGCAGAGTTCGATTTAGAAAAAGAAAAGCATAACATTTCTTTACAAGGTGATCTGAAATCAGAAGGAAGATTTCTAGTAGTCTTATCGTACCTGTCGCTCAGGCGGAACTCTTCCTCGCTCTCCTCTTCATCCATGGTGCTGTCACTGTCCAGGTCGTTGAGGCGCCGCCGTTTTTTCCGCCGCTGTCCAGAATTTGAACGCTTGGGCCGCCCATTTTCTTTCCCTTCTTCCTGCAAAATGGCGGACATGTCCTTCCCTCGGTGGCCTGTGATATTTGCCATGTCCTTACCACGGCCTGCTCCTAAAGGCAAACACAACGGCTCTTCATACAAACTATCATATTTTCCGACTTGAAATAATCAGCCGTTAAACCCTATAGTATCAAAAAGTATCATAAAAGTATCTTGTACCTCCTCCCTCAGCCTCTTTGATATCTTCTTCGATCGCCTCCTCGATAGCTTCATCAAACTCGTCAAACCTGACACACACACACACAAAAAAAAGCAATGCTTGAATAAATGATTGCAAAAATAATTAAACAAGCATCAATGAGACAAATGATACCTGTAGCTTATATATTTTTTGGCCCTGGTCGATCTTCGGCCCCAGGACTTGCTTTTCTTGACCTCCTTCTTCTCTTTCACCACCTCTTCTTGTTTTTCTTCCTCTGCTTCAACCTGCTATTTTAAGTAAATAAATAAACAAATAAATAAAATACTGAATTATTGCAAGCATTCACTTGAGCGATTCTGCACAACCATCAAGAAATGATGCTTACGGTAGGCGTGATTATATTCTCAACGCTGATCCCAACGTAGACCAGGCGCTCTTTCCTGAAGGACAGAAACAGCACATACTTCTGATTAACACACATTTTAACTGTCTGATCTGTGACCATTTGCTTTTTGTTTTCTCTCCATGACTAGACGCGGGGTTTTTACCTTCGCTCGGCACGTTCCTTCTTCTTAAGTGCCACGTCTAGATTCTGTAACTGTTCTTCCAGCTTGTCACAAAGCAGTTTCTGAGGCGGTATTAAAAAAAAAAAAAAAAAAAAAAAGACCAGAATCATGGGTTGTAGCTCTGAAAGGGTGGCCATGTGTCAGTTATTCACAAAGGTTAGATAGATGGTTAAAATAGTTAAACCTACGACACGACTTACATGTTGGCATGGTGGACAGAACCATTCACCATCCGGGATGATCATGAGAGGAGGACGGAGACACGCTGTGTGATAACCGCTGTCGCATGAGTCGCACAGCAAAATCTGAACGGATTAAATAAGTCAGTAGAAGTCGACCGATTTTGCCGATTAAATCAGCACCGATAACCGACTGCCGGAACTATGGGAGCGGCTAAGGAGAAGGGTCATTATACATTACAAGAGTGGCCTCTAGAGGTGAAATAAAAACTAATCGCTGACAAATTTGGTTGTGCCATTTTAAGTGATTTTTGATTCCTTTTCTCTATTTTTATTTGTTATTTGGAGTGTTGCTTTTTGGTTCAGTTTGGATGTACATCTTTTATTTACTTTAATATTTATTAATAATTAATATATTTTTATATGAAAAACTACAATACATTTTCATGCTGCAGTCGTTACTGTTTATATCTGTAATAAAAGTTCAGCAACATTTTACTCTGACTGTTACGTTTTCATTCAGTATCAGTTTTAAAATCGATCGGTAATAATCTCTAATGATCAGTATTAATTATTCTACTACTACCACCAAATCTTACAGATGGACAAATGTTTAACCCACCAGCTCGGGATGGTTGGGCAGGCCACAGTGTTTGCAGGGATCATCGTTTGGCGGAAGGTCGTCTGAAGACGAGGTAGAAGAATCAGAGCTGTTCCTCTCTCTGTTGCGGTTCCTCCTTCTGTTTTTTTTCTCCACCTGGTAATCCTCATCACTGTCATCTTCCTCGGTCTCCTCTTCCTCACTTGAACTCTCGTCATTCTCGTTGTCGTCGTCTTCCTCCGAGCCTTTCTTTTTGCGTTGTGACCGGAGTCTGGACCATCGTACCCGCCTTTGGCGTCTCGCCTGTTCGGAAAATTAAAGGTTTTGAGATTTTTTATCATTTCATGCGCATAAAGCTAAAAAAAATGTAAAAAAAAAATATTAGGGGTTGATAATTTCAAGGTATGATAACCTAGTCTAAAAATATAACCGTTTCAGGGTATCGTGATATTCATGGAGCGTTAAAAACACAACCTGATGTGGAAAATCAAAGATTAAAGTAGTGATGTAAAACATCTGATCATACACCTTAACAACCCTAAAGAATAAGCAGATCTAGACAAACCTTTGGTTTAGCTTGACCTTCGTGATCAACCTTCTCTCTTGGCTTTTTTTGTACTGTATTTTCATCTCCCTCCTTTTCTTCATTTTCCTCCTTCTCGATGGAAGGCGTGACTGGTTTCTTCTCCACCTTCCGGTCTTGGATTTCAGCTAGCTTGGCTGTTGGTCTGCAAATCCTCGGCGAGCGCCTCAGACATCTCCCTTCGCTTGCCTCAGACTCTGAATCAGGCTTTCCCTCTTCTCTCTGCAGCTCTGCCCGCCTCCTGTGAGCCGGGACCTTGATTTTCAGACGGATTGCTTCTTGTGGTACTTCTTTGCGATCGTCTGCTTCTCCTTTACTCGTCTTCCTCTTCTCCTTTGCTCGACTCTGGTCTTCTGTCGATTTACCCCTGAGGTTCGCCTCCTTCTCGGAAGTACTTTCTTGTTCACCGTTTTCTTTCCGGTTCTCGCTGGATTCTTCTGTAGAAGCCTTGCTCTCCTCGACAGGATGCTCGTCCTGCACGCCTTTCTTACTGCAAGCTTCCTTTTTAGGTTCAGCATCACAATCCTTATCATCTGTGGGTACTTTATTATCCTTTGCGTGTGCTGAAGTTACTTCCATTGGCTTATCCTGATTCACTACTTCCTCCGTTTTGCATACTGCATGAGTAGGCGGTTCTTCTGACTTTTTCAGGACATCCCGTTTCTGCTGATCTGATGATTCTTTTTGGGTAGCAACTGAATCGGGTCCTTCTCCATCTGGCATGGTTTTATCCGACGTCCTGTCACGGTCTGATTTTAAAGACTCTTTGCCTGCGGGTTCCGTATTTGTCTCTTCACACACGGTGGATTTTTCACAGCCTTCAGTCTTTTCGTTTTCTTTTGGAGAGGATGGTTTTTCCTTCTTGTTGGATACATCGGAATCTCCAAGCAATTTCTTTCCTTTATTTAAAGGTTCAGATTCTTTGTTTTCCTTAACTGGGATGTTCTCCTCTTTTGGAAGCTCCTGGTTCTCGGTCTGCTTTGTAGAACCTGATTCAGGTTTTTTATCACCTTCCTGTAAGGCACTGTCTTTTAGAGTTGTTTCATCAACAGGACTTTGGGTTTTTTCAGACATTCGAGGCTTGTCTGCTTTTTGGACAGTTAGTCCGCTCTGTTCATGAGCTGTACTTTCCTGTTTCGTAGAGTCTTCTGATGTAGATCTCTCGGTATCCATGGGGGCCTCGGTTCCCATCTGTGTTTTGTCGTCTTTTGCAGCATCTGCATTCTCATTCAAGGCGGTATCCTTCTTTTTATCAGTCTGGCCGGACTCATACTTTAATAGTTCTCGCTCGTGATCCGTATCTCTCTCATTAGGAGTCTCTTTTAAGGTCTTTGGCTTGTTCTCGGTCTCAGCTTGGTCCGTGGGTTTCATCACACTTGACTTCTCAGGTCCTTCCTTGTCGAGAGGTTTTGAACAATCTTTTGCGACTTCCATCTTGGCTGACTCATCGTCCTTTTCCGAATCCGCTTGTAAGTGGATCACTTCGGATCCGGTTGACTTTTCGGTTGTTTGAGCTGCCTCTTCTACCTGTGGCGAGGTTTCTTGATCCCCCTTTGCAACGGCGGTTTCTTCCACTTCCCTGGATTCCTCTGTTCTAGTTTGGCTCTTATCCGTTGTTGCCTCCTCTTTCTTCTGCTTTTCTTCATGTCTCTCTTCTTGTGTTGTGTCAGAATGCTGTTTTTTTGTTTCCTTGACTTCAGTGTCTGCTTGCTGATCTTTAGAAATAGCTGGAAGTTCTTTTTGCTTCATCTGCAAGTCATCACTCGCCTTCCCGTCGCCCTCCACCGCTACAGCAGGCGAGACGTTACCGTTGAGGTTCTCACAACTCAATCCGTTCTCTTCGCCGGCGGTCCGCACTTCTTTAACAGCTGGGTTTCGTACAATGATACTGCTGCCACCGCTTCCACAATTGGCGGTGTCAAAATCCTCACTTCGTTTCATCTCACGCTTTTTCAGGGGGATCTTTGCCTGTTGGTCATTTTTCAAAGCTTTCTGTATCTCGTCGGATGACCTCTTCACCTCCCTTGTATGCTCTGAAGTCAGCGGTCCGCCGTTCTTTTCAGATGTTGACTTGGATGTGTTGTTGAATGCTTCGTCTTCTTCCATGGGCTCCTCTTTAACTGCTTTGCTAACGGTTCCCTCTACTACGACCGGCTTGTCAGATCTGACATCATCTTTAGCGGCCTCGTCTCTTAGTGCTTCTTTTCCCACTGTGATTTCCTGCTTTACACTATCGATTTGCTCCAATAGGTCATCTTTTTCAGTTTTGGGAGACTTCTCTTCCTCCAGATCCTTGTCTTTCTTAACCTCCGCTGAAAAACAAAAACATAATGGCCTCCGTCCACATCATCCTGCCAATATCAAAGCAGCGAAATAATAAACTTCAATACAGTCCAATCAATACTGTTTTTTGGGGGATATTATTTATTTTATTTTTTTAAGACATACCATTATCCTCCTTCTTCTTGTTTTCTTCAGTCTCTGAGTTTGGGCTGTTACTAAATGAACCTTCCTCCTGATCCTTTTTGACCAACAGTGTGGGATCGATCTGGGTCTTCAGGAGTGCAAGGATCTGGGCCAAATCACTTCTGTTTCTGTATAACGAATAATATCTTTTAGAACATCGTGCTCATTTATAATCCTACTACTATTTCCTTGGCACGAAACATTTACAGCCTTCCAGTTCTTGCAATTAACATATTTTACAGAGACAGAAAAAAAAACAAGTCAGGTTTTAACCCATCGTAATATTCCAGTATTACCCAACTCATTTGGGACTATTGGTTTTTACAGTAATAATATAGTATACAGGCATTTTTTTTTTTTTTTTACTTCATATAGCATGGACACAATGTCCTGCTCATGTCTGGGCAGAATACAGTACACTATGTCTGGAAAACATTGCATTCTAAGACCCAGTCTAAGACCCAATGAGCTGATCAGCTGAGGAAGACACTGAAGGTTTTCCTGCAGTCTTAATCGCAGTCAAGCCAGTCTTGATTGTTTATGTAAATATATTACAAATATCAGTTTTATAATTTATAATAATTAAACAGACTACTGACCTCACTAAAATCTTCATCCCAGTTACCACTAATACTACGACACCTTAACTCGACCGACTCGCATAATTGTTGATGTATTAATGTTACCGTACATACAAATCTAGATACTCCGATAGATTCGGTTGTTAATATCCATGAATTTATTTATTCGCACGTACCGAACAATGCATTGCCAGGATGAGCCATCTAAATCATCCTGCTCCTCCACGTACACCCTCACGTTGTGATCCTGGTCAAGCTGGAACCAATACATGAGGCCGTCTTTGTCTCTGCCGATGGGCTGGAGGCGCATCTGATCAGGGTCTTCTTCGTTGATGGCAGTCTTGAACTTGACGTTGTCATCGAACTGGCACTCGCACAAGTACTGAGGGGAGAAAAATATTTTCGGTTGAACACAAATCGCAGCACTGCTAGTCAATACAGCAGTATTAATGAGCGCATGTAATTTAGGAATGTATGTTCGCCACACCTTGAGAATTCCAGTCTTACACTCTACGGTCATCTCACAATATCCCTTCTTCTCCAGTTCCCATGCCCAGGTGGTGTTGAACTCCTGGCACATCTATTAACGACACTAAATTATTCTATCTGTGCATAAACTGCACAGCTAGTGTTAATCATCGAGAATCACGAACAAGATGTACTGAAGTAAGGCCTTTAAAAAAATAAAAACTACTACTACTAATAATAATAATAATAATAATAATAATAATAACAACATATACATTTAATATGCATGAAGTGCATACTCAAAACGTGACTAGAAAAAAAAATCATTAAAAATATACTAAACAAAATACTATTTGTATAAATAAATAATTAGAGTAGTTTTGAAAAGCGAAGATAAAAATAAATAATAAATTACTGTGTTTAACAAAAAAATATTTAATAAATATTTCACCACACATACGAAAGTGAACTGTTTTAAGAAAATAAGTGCTTTCCATATAGTCCTGTTTATAAAAAAACAAAATATGTAAAAAAAACGGCAACTAAAAATATACAAAACTCCATAAACAGATAGGATATAAATATTCAAAAAGGGACAAAAGTGAAGCTAGAAATACCGAAATAACTGCTTTAAGATATACAAATATGAAATATTAGTAGCATATACTCTATGATATAAAATAAATAATTTGTTCACTATGAAGCATACAAAATTATTGTTGAGTAAACAAAATGTCCTACAAATATTGTATATATTGTATAAAATGACAGAAAAAGATGGAAAGCAATTAACAATAGGAAAATATATATTTTTTTTTCTTCTAGAAAGAAGACAAAAAGAGGTTTACCTTTACAAGATATTTCTCCCATCGGTCTGCAGAGACGGACTTGCCTATTTTCCGGAGTAACTTCACGTGGAGGTCCACCAGCAGTTTAGGAACTGGATTTGGGGAGGGGAAAAAAAAATAAAATTTTTTTTACAAAAAACGTCAAATCAAATCGTGAATGAAAGAGGAGAGATCTTTATTACAAACGCATCTTCCCAAGTTTATCTCTGACCACATTGTTTACAGTATAATAAAACAGCAGTGCGTTACTTTGTGATATTTTATTTAAACTAAAGTGGTTATACAACTCCTACAGTTCCTGTCATTTCAACAGCACAGGAAGTCTTTCTTTCCTCCTTCTCTCTTACACACCGGGTCTAGATGCACCTTCGTATTTAACTAGGAAAGGAGATTTCTTTCTCTTTATCGCCTTCAAAGTCCTTCTTTCTTACGTTTTATCTTTTAGATATACACACACACACACACACACACACACTCTTTTCTTCCCTCTCTTTTTTTAATATGCATGTACACACAAGGCATATACGTCTCTCTTTTTCTCTCCATCTTTTTCTTTTAGGCGCATGTTCTATTGTAGATACTGTACATCTCTTCATCTTTTTCCCTTCTCTCTTTCTCCCTCACTCCACGTACGGGTCTCTCGTTGTCCATATTTTTTAGTCTTTCCCTCTTCTTTATTCTTTAGACGTTCACATTAGCCGCATAAATCTCGCTTTCTCGTGTTTTATTTATTTCTCACTTCTCTTAGATGTACACACACACGCGTCTCTCAGTCGTCTTTTTTCTCCCACTCTTTAAAAGTACACAAGTCACACACCTCTCTCTCTCTCTCTCTCTCTCTCTCTCTCTCCCTTTTTCCTCTCTTTCTCTCGCTCATTCGTAGATGTCGACATAAGGCATATACCTTTCTCACACTCTTTTCAGATACACACTTAGGGCACATAGGTATCCCTCTCACTTTTTTTTTCGGTCTCACTCTTTTTAGATGTTACACATAAGGCACTTACACCCCTTTTTTCCCCCCCTTTCTTTCGGTTTCTCTCTTTAAATGTACACATAAGGCGCACACACACACCTCTCTCTCATTCGTAGACATAAGGCATATACATATCTCGCTTTCTTTCTTTCTCGCTCTTTCCAGATACACACAGGTATCCCTCTCACTTTTTTCTCTCTCTTTCTTTCGGTCTCACTCTTTTTGAACGTGAAATTGGGTAAAAGCGTCTGCTAAATGAATAAATGTAAAATGTACACACAAGGCGCACACACACACACACACATCACTCATTCGTAGATGTAGACATAAGGCATATGGCTGTGTCTCAGTCGGTAGAGCGGGTTGTCCACTAATCCAGTAATCGTAGGGTTGGTGGTTGGAATCCCGGCCCGGGTGATCCCATGCCGAAGTGTCCTTGGGCAAGACACTGAACCCTAAGTTGCCTCCGATGGCAAGCTAGCACCTTGCATGCAGCTCTGCTACCATTGGTGTGTGAATGTGATCTCATTAGTAAGTCACTTGTAAATGTAAAAATGATATTTCTGTAAAAGCTGCTTTGAGACAATGTACCATTGTAAAAAGTGCTATACAATTTCATAAAATTAAATTATACATACATATCTCGCTTGCTTTTGTTTCTCACTCTTTTCAGATGCACACAGGTATCCCTCTCAGTTTATTTTATTTCTTTCTCACTCTTCACATGCACACATAGGACATAAGTAAAC
>JAFFST010052261.1:83407-102456 GCA_022414735.1 Noturus placidus
GGCTTTAAGCTAATTTTATATGAACATTGCTAGAATTTAAAAGAAGTTCCCACATAGGAACATGACGTCACGCGCGGGCGGGGGCGGGTGGGGGGGTATAAAGCCATCTGCTTCCTTTGTTCCTTATTTACATGCTGCTGTTTGTGTAAGTTCTGGGCGCCGAGCTGTATCCGTGTGTCGGTTTCAGACTTGTTTTCTTGGTTACACATTACTTTATTTGGTGTCCTGTTCACGGTAAGTCTTATTACTAACTGCTCTGTATGGTGGAGAACTTCTACACGTCATAATTAACAACCTGTAAGTGAAGTTTTACCGACAGACCGTCGAGCTAACCGGCATGTTTGTTTGTTTGTTTGTTTGTTTGTTTGTTTGTTTGTTTCAGGAGTATGTTTTTGAAGTGTCCGTTTTCTGAGAGGTTTTCTATGGAAGAACAAGGCAACCAGATAAGAGTTGAAAGTCATTTCAACCAGAGAGACGCTTTTAGAGAAGCTTGACTTGATCTGGCTTCACTGCCCGGGGTCTCTTGAGTGAAGGTATACTCTTACTTTATTTATTTATTTATTCATTCATTTATTTATTTATTTTCCACCTGAGCAGTGACGCAACTAACACTGCACACGTCACATGTAACCAGTTTTTTCGTCTACAGTGCTCAAGAAAAATGTCATTCTGGCGTTTTCAGTTCCTATTTCTTGGTTTAAACAGTAACTATTTATTTATTTATTTATTTATTTATTTATTTTCTGGCTTGATTGTAAACAAATTCACAGCCAGAGGCTCGACTGATTCCAGAACAGCACTTGTGTACACTTTAAGGGTGAGGTTGCTGATCAGAATGTATTTTTTGGGTTGTTGTGTCACTGCACTTCCTCGCCACAGTTTACATCCTCAAGGGACTGAATGTTCTCTTTAGTGTCGAGGAGTGTCTTTTAATGTCTCCTGCCTCTACCTGTTGTTCTACTGAACAGGCTAACATGTATGCAGAAACGTGTGTAAATGGTATGAACTTTTTTTTTTTTTTTTTTTTTTGTATCTTCAGCTGTCGTAAAATTAAATTTGAATTTTGAAGATCTTTGGGGACTGGATGTTCCACTCGTATGTCTGGCAGAGAAGAGACTAATTATCTTATTAGGATGGCCAACACTCGCACATCTTTGAAAATAAACTTGAAATGGGGTTTAACCTTTTTATTCATGATTCATTACTAGCTTGAAATTCAAGTAATATAAACCTGAGTGCATGCCAAGATCAGAGACCAATGTTGGTACCCTGAACTTGGAAAGGAGCTCCCTTATCTCAATGTTTGTTTGTTTTTTTTCCACTCAGATCTGGGTGGAGTTCACCTATCTTATCACATCGTTGGTCTTCAAGATCCTTTTCCACCTACAAATTCCAGCAAATAAAATAATAAAAATGGTTGGCTTTGGACCTGCAGATGTGCCCCCGACAGCGGCTGTGAAGTTTATTGGTGCTGGAACCGCAGCATGCATTGCTGACCTGGCCACCTTTCCTCTGGACACGGCTAAAGTTAGGCTCCAGGTAAGGGTCTATAAAATGATGCTTTTCCCAGCAGCACACATGGAAGGTGTCGTATTGTTGTATAAATGGAGTTTCCTTGAGGAATGTCAGTTTATCTTCTGTCCAAGCAGCAGGAGCAGCTTTTATGCCTGAGTGAGTGACTTTGTGACTTTCAAAGTTTTCAAAAGATGAATACTGATATTGGCCTTCTATTTTTTTTTTTTCTTCTCTTCTCGACTTCCAATGTTCTACCTTTCACTGGTCATGTAAGCTGAACCAGAAGTTGATGCTTAAGCCCTAGGACCTCTGTAAATCCTGGATTGACGTCATGAACCTCATGTGGCTGGACTGTCCCTTCTTCCAAGTGGTCCTTCCTAGTGTCTGTAAAGTGTTTCCATGCCCCTTTTGTTCTGTACAGATCCAAGGGGAGACTGTTGGTACAGCGAAAGCAGGTTCTGCCCAGGTGATTAAGTACCATGGTGTGTTTGGCACCATCGCCACCATGGTGCGTACAGAGGGGCCACGTAGTCTCTACAACGGGCTGGTGGCTGGACTGCAGCGCCAGATGAGCTTCGCTTCTGTTCGCATCGGCCTGTATGACTCCGTTAAGCAGTTTTACACAAAAGGATCTGATCGTAAGTCCATGAATAAATGCGATTGGGGCGTTTTTTTTTTTATTTTGAGTTCAAACATGCTGAACTTTTGGTAGTGCTTCCCAGCAATACATTGCACTCTGAAACCTCTCCTTTTTCCTAGACGTGGGGATTGGCAGTCGCCTGCTGGCAGGCTGCACCACTGGTGCAATGGCAGTTGCTGTGGCTCAGCCCACAGATGTTGTGAAGGTGCGTTTTCAGGCTCAGGTTAGCGCTGGTGCCGCTAACAAACGTTACCATGGCACTATGGATGCTTACCGAACCATCGCCAAGGAGGAGGGGTTTCGTGGACTGTGGAAGGGTAAGTCTTTGGAGATTATAACACCTATGGCATGTTGGCAGCTTATCAAGTCTGATACAAAAATGTTATCTTCTACACTTCAGGAACTGGCCCGAACATCACCCGCAATGCTATTGTGAATTGTACTGAACTGGTGACTTATGACCTCATCAAAGATGCTCTTCTGCGAAATACACCGATGACTGGTATGCCAGTGCCGAGTAGTGCAAGTCTTGGAAATGTATTAATACTGTGCCAGAAAAATAATAATCACTTCTTACAGACAACCTTCCATGCCACTTCACATCTGCATTTGGTGCTGGCTTCTGCACCACAGTGATTGCTTCCCCAGTCGATGTTGTGAAAACAAGATATATGAACTCTGCCCCTGGCCAGTACAGCAGTGCCCTGAACTGTACTGTGGCCATGCTGACCAAGGAGGGGCCTATGGCCTTCTATAAGGGGTAGGAGTTACATTTAATGCTTTTGTTTTTTATTGGAATTGCATGCCTCTTTTATATTTATTTTATTACATCTCTTGTCTTCATCTACAGATTTATGCCTTCATTCCTGAGGCTGGGCTCCTGGAATGTAGTGATGTTTGTCACCTATGAACAGCTAAAACGTGCTATGATGGTGGCTCGCCATAATTGGTCTATTCCTCATTAGGTCACTGGGGGTTCTGTGGCGTTAATATAGCCTTTTTAGGTTTAACTATTCTACC
Organism: Noturus placidus; assembly: GCA_022414735.1. NCBI lineage: Eukaryota > Metazoa > Chordata > Actinopteri > Siluriformes > Ictaluridae > Noturus > Noturus placidus. Next base: position 86,583 of record JAFFST010052261.1, read on the forward strand.
GACCCCCCCCCCAAAAAAACAACCTCGTTTCCTAGATGCGTTAATTCAAGCGTATCCCGGGACTAGAAAGCTGGTCTTGATTCTTTTTCCCTTGTACTGTTTTTCTCAAACCATCCTAATAAAGTTTTTAAAATGTATCGCAGTGTGTCTTATCAAAAGCAGAACTGATAACAGGATGTTGTTTTGCACATATCTGCAATATAACACATGAGAATGGAGAAGTGAATGACCAATAAAAACATTTACTTTCATGAAACGGAATCACATGGAGAGGGCTTGCTTAATAAGCAGTTTCTTCTGGGGGGAGAGCTTCTGTGGGAACTGTGTATTGAACTGCATGATCAGATCTCCACGTGCAGCTGGGTTGCTGGACAAAGGCATTCCCTCTCCGATCACCCGCTTGCTGTACTGTGGACTACATGGAACAAGGGTTATTTTAAAAGCTTTGAGCTATTTCTGGTGCACTTAAGTTCTTACTGGGAGGTTGCTGATAACTGCTAAATATTCTGAGACCACCAATTTAGGAGCAAGGTTTTGATTTTAAATGTGTAACTTAACATTTTAAAATGCTACACATGCACTTCAACTTAATTAACAAAGGTCTTCAGATTATGCAGCCAAATATATATCAAGATCTACCTGAATAAATAATGGACATTAATGTTAAACAATTCTATCATTGCAGATAAGCAGCAATATAAATTATATTGCTTTCAATTATTCAAGAAAACCAAGGCTAAGTATATATGCAGCTTTAATGTTTGGGGTTTTTTTTTAATACAATGTAGACCTCAACTTATTGATCTAGTTTGGCATCTAAGATGATGGAAGGCTTGGTAGGAGGAGTGAAATGGTTTGCATGTTTTTTTTTCTCTTTCCCCCCAGTGCTAATATTTAATTCTAAAAACATCCTATCTAGGCACAATGTGTGCATGAGAGATAACTGCCATACTCACCATACAATATCATTGACGGGAATGTTGAGAAGTCTGCCATCTAGTGTCTCCACCTCCACCGAAAACCCAGTCAATGCCTGTGAAGTGCAAAGACCATCATGCCATTCACTCAAACCAGGTAATAAAGATTAAGATCCTGCAAAGAACTTGATTAGCATCACCTTCTCCAGTGATATGTTTTCTGTGTAAATCAAGTCGTCATTTTGACGGGAAAACATGGGGTGGGGCTTTTGACGAACGATGAAAATGATGTCTGCTGGAATGCAGTTTGGCCCCTGAGGAGAAAACGGTATGGTCTCTGTCAGCATTTGTTAAATAGTTCTGTAAGAGAGGCTGGTGAGTGAAAAAATAATCACCAGTGTTTTGTTTGTTAATAAATTGGAATAAGAGGAATTGAACATCCCTTCAGGATGTTATTGGAAAATAATCAACTTTAGGTTGGTAATGCATCACACTAATCAAGGATTATTTTCTTATAACAGACACCCTTTCGTGTTTTATTCCTTATGTAAATCATAACAGGATCAGAAAAAAGCACAACGCAGCATCTTGTCAAAGTCAGACCTGATCACCCTCTTTAGGGAATGTAACCCGTGTCCCTTCCTTCCAGCCTGGTTTCACCATGATGGTTAAAATCTTGTCTTTGATGCTGGTCGTCCGACCGTCTTCATTCATCACCTAAATGAACATCCTACTATTAACATTACAAGAAAAGACCACATAGCTCAGTGTGTATCTGGGAGAATTCTCCTCTGTTAGAATTCTAACAGTACAATGTTTGTACATCTTACACGTCGGGATATCTTTATCTTTTTGGTGCATCCATGAAAAAGGTCCTCTAAGGCTAAATGAAGGTCACGCTCAATAGGTGGATCCTGCTTTTTCACCTCTCGCCCGCGGAGGCCTCCAAAACCGAGTTCCACGTCTGTGGTGTGAAAATCTGAGAAGACGAAAACGATGTAAATAGACCTCATTCTTAAACCGCACAAACTTGGCCCCTAAAATGCCAGAAAATGTTGACAGAACCTGCGCTTGAACTGCTTTGGTGAGCAGAAAATCTATCTTACCAGCGAATGGATTATCTCCACCAAAGAACTGTCGGAACGTTTTCTCAGGATTTCCATGGTAGGTGTATGGCGAAGACCATGCACCGCTCGCCGCCGACTCTGGAGGTATTCCACCTTTAAGGCCTTCCTCTCCAAACTTATCATACGTGGCCTTTTTCCGTGCTGTAGGGTTACACTATTGATCAACTCTTACAAAGATATAGGTTAACATAACATTTTTACACAACCATCCAAAACAGGACCCTTACAGAAAAGTCCCACAAACACCATGTACAATTTCACACTTGCTTCCTGAGCACTTCACATGTCATATTTTACACATTTTCACAAGTTGTGGACTTTTCCCATGTAGTGTATTTTCATGATTTTAATGCCTATGTAGGATATATGGATTATCATTGTAACCAGATGATAGGATTCTATTCATTCTCCTATCAGCCTCTATTTATATAGAGAACAGTTCATTAGATTGTATCAGTGTTAAATTAAATCATTTAGTTTACATTGCTGTACATATAAGTACATTATAATTTTTATTTCTACACTATATTGTTCACTTACGGTCACTTAGAACATCATAAGCTTCAGCAAGTTGTTTGAACTTCTCATAAGCACCTGGCTGGTTGTTGTTTTGAGGATGATATTTCAGTGCTAGTCGACGATACCTGATATAAAAAATAAAACTTGCATTACTTTAAACAACACTATTATGCGCTCTTATTTTTAATTATGATTATTTTGCTTCCTTATTGTCTGGTAGCAGTGAAAGAGTCTACAAAACAAGCACAGGGGGCAGTTTTATTTCTAATTATATCGCTTTAGCAACTGTTAGCTTACTCTGGGAAGAAGCCAAAATGGCGCCCCTTAGGATAAATAGTGCACTAGGTAGGGTGTAAAAAGTCATTCATTTCACTATGAAGTGCACTTCTATACAGCCGAATGTTATTGATTTCAACAAAGCAAAAGTATTTCTTACGACTGTTTAATGTCCGCGTCAGTTCCATTTCGGTTAATTTCCAGTGCAGTGTAATAGTCTTTCCCCATTTCTAATTTAATTAGAAATGCTCATTTGTACACTTTTCTGGATGTTTCGTATTCACCGAATGTTTCGAGTTTAGTGCCGGTTGCTAGGTGACATTGCTACGGCGACCTCGCTTAGATTTGTGGGTAATGTAGTTGATTAGTAAAAACACCGATTAGACGCCATTTTGGAAAGTAAAGTGCACGAGGTGGACACAGGTAACAGCCAATAGCAGAGCGAGGAATGTAAAAGAAATATTACAATCCACGTGTGTACGTTTAATTGTCCATTCTTTTGCACATTTTTTTTAACTAAAAGACAATAAAACAAATTAACATAAGCTGAGAAATATTTCCTGTCGTGTGAGATGATAATGACGAGAATCAAGTTCTACTGTGGCAGTGCCAAAACAAATGACTAACTGTTCAAACTGCATTCATTAATGCTTTCTTTAGATTTAATGAAAATGTTCTTCTTATAAAAAGTCACTACACGTTAACTTAATTTGTCATTTCGTTGTCTTGCAGAAGTATTCGCAACCCTGGAACCTTTCTACATTTTGTAGTGTTGCAACCTGGAGCTGAAATGGACGGAATCAAATTCACGTAAATGGATCAGCCGCAATAAAGTTCATAAGGAGTATATTAAATACGCCAAGCGGCTAATCGAACCGGAACTGTTTTAGGGGTGGCTGTGGCTCAGTCGTTAGAGCTGGTTGTCCACTAATCCACTAATCGTAGGGTTGGTGGTTCGAATCCCGGCCCGGGTGATCCCATGCCGAAGTGTCCTTGGGCAAGACACTGAACCCTAAGTTGCCCCCGATGGCAAGCTAGCACCTTGCATGCAGCTCTGCTACCATTGGTGTGTGAGTGTGTCTCATTTGTAAGTCGCTTTGGATAAAAGCGTCTGCTAAATGAATAAAAATGTAAAAAATGTAAATGTTTTAGGGTAATGGTTACCACCCATAATTATACGACAAACTAATGATACTGGGTCATCAAAATGACTATTCAAAAGCTTCATAACGGTGAAAATCATTTTGTTAAGTTTCATGGAACAATTAAATGTTACATAACAGATTTAAATAACCGCTATATTCAATCGATCGGAAAAGGTTAGTAATAGAAAAAAAAATACAATTCCACCACAGTACAGATCCACTCACATTTATTAACACACAACAAATCACATCCAAATTTTTAACTCATTTGCGCTAGAAGTCCTTCGAGTTCTGGTCTGGCCTTAAACCGGGCTTTGTATTCTGCCTCGGTGTGCTGAAAAAGAAAGAAAGACATTAGGTTTCATTTGCACTAAACATTAAAAACACACTAAAGCAGTCAAGACATCCCTGAGAGACAGATTCAGAGTAAAATCAGTGACTTTACACCTTCTAATAGGAACACAAGGTTCCTTGTGCATAACGTTTCTGTTCATTTGATCAGAATACTGTACAGTACATCAACAATCAGGGTGGAAAAAAAAATCTGCATGTTGTGTTCACCTCTTTTATGCAGAGCTGAACTCCCTCTGGTTGGTTTTTGAGAAGGACTTCAATTAACACAGAAGCCAGCGTTGCCTTCATTCGGCTTATCTGAAAATGATGAAAGCAAGAACTTCATTTGACATGCACACGTTCTTGCAGATGATACTTCATCAGATGATACTTCACTAAAAAGCTTTTACGCTGAGCCGAGAATGCCACGTTTTTATCAGTAAAGATGAGATGTGAAAGATCTAGATTTCTTCCAAAGCCCTGTTGAATGATCAAATCTGATTGGTCATTAAGTGTTTGGGAATTTGGAAATAGTTCTGTCGTTGGAAAATATTCAACTATGGTGTGAAAACAGAACCGCCATTTCGTTGATTATTTTCCTAGAACAGCATGTCAGACAGCTAAACATGGCTGGATCAGACACTTTTATGCTGTTTGGACAGTAAACAAACACATTGGCACTCTGACCAATACAAAGCGGTTACTGAAGATGAATGAACATTGACTGTGAAAGCTTTCCATAACAGTCCTGTTTGCTTTACACACACAGGTTAAAAACATCCACGATCTCTGCTTATTCGAGCCATTTCTCCCTAATCACTTGTACATGATGTTCAGGAGTTTCACATGACAGTAGTTCATAGAAGAAGAAAAAAAACAGACTTGCTTGCATTTTCTTTTGCTGACTAGAAATCTAACGCACGTCATGTTAAGAGTTTTGACGTTTACCTGAACGATCCGCTCATGAGTTTTGAGTATAGCATCGACGTACATCTTGGTGCCCTGCTCAGGCATGACCATGACTTCTGTGCTCTTAGTAGGCAGGGCGTAGCTTGAAGAGAAAAAAAACCACAAGCAAAGTAGTTATGTCTCGGCAAGGACTTTTTTTCGTTAATGTCCTGAGGATTAAAGCTGACTGTTTGAAAAACTGAAACATTGAAAAATCTTACCTGTCAGTCACTTTGATCTCAAGCCGGTTGCAGAGTTTATGGATGTACTGAGCGTAATGTTCCACCAGCGTCATGTCATAGCCAGAAACGGCCACGTTCAGCACACCATACTCGGTGTCTGTCGCTGCCTTGATCGCCTTCATCTGCACTTTTTCCTTCTTCTTCTTTTGCTATAGAAATAAATGAAAGCGTCACTACTGCGCAATGTATTCAAACTACACAATAACATCATTGTGTAATATTTAGGCTACCAAAACACTCATCTTCATGGTCTCATCTCAATAACTGTCCATGCAATGCTCATGTATTAGACACTGGGATCACTTAGGCTCACCATCTCCTTCGGAAGCAGATACTTATATCGACCAATCCCATGTGTAGGCATGGATCTGTACTGTCTGTCAGGCATAAAGGCACCTACGAAGAAATAACAGACGTCCTCAATGTGTCAGAGTGATTATCACAAGCAATACAGGAAAAAGTTGTTGTTTTGTCCCACATGGATGTAACCGGATTACCTAGTGACACTGGTTGCTTTAATACAGGCGAGCTGGAACGAGAGGAAAAAAGACAACATTCTTTAAAATAAACTCAGCCAATCAGTAGTCATTTAATTAAACTAATGAAAGATAGAAGACCAACCGAATGAGCCATACAGCCTGGACCAAGGCCCGGGTGTTCTGCATGAGCAAAACCTGCATGAGGAAATATTTTTTAATGATGCTGGATGTGTTTAAAATAAGAGTTCAGTGTTGGATGTGCTTTCATGTATACGAAATGTGTACCTTGAACATTAATTAATATTATTCAGTAATGAAATAATTTATAAATAATTATATTACTCAACCAAATATTAATATCCACATACTACCACTACTACTACTACTACTAATAATAATAATAATGAAAGATTTTCTATATACAGCTTTATTGTTATCATCATCCATCCATATATAATATATAGTACCATATATAATATAAAGGTCGTATTTCCGACTTATCAAGCAGCCACATGAGCACAGAGATGACCTTTAGGATTCACAGAAATAACAATTAGTGCGTTATTACAGGAGAAACACTCTACCTTTCCAGTTAAAGCATTCATCCCTTCAGTTATCAGGACTGAATTCCGGTTTGATTGTACATAAAATCAATTAATCCGTAAATGTAAGACTTTAATTTAAATCTGCAGTGGGCATTTCCGCTCTCTGTTTCTTACTCGTGTTTAATGAGGTGTTTGCTGCAGAAGCGCGGGCGCACTTCAGCGCCCTCTAGCGGCGCGGAGAAGAAATTACAAGACAAAATTTCATTGGTAAATTTGCATTAGAAGAAAGGAAGTAAAATACGCAGATTAAATCCGAGTAGACATTCATTAAGTAATATTTTTCCAGAAGAAACCTTTTTTTTAGTATCATGTATTTTAATTATATGTACTCAGACACACTTTGTCATTTTCCTCATCTTATGTGCACTAGACATTTTCCTTTAAATATAATACCTGATATCATTTATTATCATTTAATATAGATTAAATAAGATTTATAGCATTTATATTTGCACAGAAATATTTTTTTGTTGTTGTTGTTGTTGACATTATCTGACTTGTATTATCATAGTTATTATTATTGTTGTTGTTGCTGTTATTTAGTATAAATTAATATGATAAAGAAAATTATTTTTGTATGATTATAAGACGTGTATTTATATGAAGTTACTCAGTTCGCTTTATTTCAGTTCAGTTTTGTTGTTAAAATGTATTTATTTAGTTATTAGAAATTTTGCTTTATTCTTTCATAATTCAGCTCTATTACGGCAGCCAGAAAAAAATTTAATGTTATACAGAAATAACTGAGGAATTTTTACATTTTAAAACCTTTAAACAGTCTTATTTGTTTGTTTGTTTTGCATAATGAAATTTACTTTTTTTTTTTTTTGCTTAGTGGCTTAAAAACAAATATTTACAGTATTATTTTATCTTGTGTGCTGATTTGTGTACTCATTATGTGGTATGTGTGTACGGTGTATAATCGGAAGTGACGTGTGGGCAAATATTATTATTATTATTATTATTATTATTATTATTATTATTATTATTATTATTATTGTTGTTGTTGTTGTTATTAGTCACTCCCTGAGTTTAACATGATGACGCAGACGTTTTAAACAGCGATGACGTCAGCGGAGCGTGACGTGGCGCTTCATCGTGACAACCAAGCCCCTTTCACCCTTCATCCCGCCTCCTCGCTCAAAACTCTACATTACATTACCTTCACTTTAGCCGAATTACTGTGCTCTCATTTAATTTGTTTACTTCTTTATGTAAAAAAAAAAACCCACACGACTTAATAAGTAGGTGTGTTTAAAAAAAAAAAAGAAGTTATGTGTATGCTTAAATATACGAGTCACTACACAGACATTTAAAAGACATTTACTGAAAGCGCCTGTGAGCGAGCTGTCAATCAGGACTAAAACGATCAAGTTCGGTTGACGCGTTTCCGTTAACTCCTCCTTGCCCAGTCTAGAACGATGGAGTCGGAATCAGGCATCTCAAAGTGATCTCAAACTTCACTCCGACTTCAACAGAATTTAGGAGTATTTATATATTTGTTAACATTAAGAACAAATTGAGTCAACGGCAGCTAGCTAGCTAGCAAACCGGAAATCAAACGAGGATTAAAAACTAGCACCGTTATCGCAGTGTGTAATATCTTCCACCGAGCCGTCATGTCTACTGCAGGAGACTTCGGGAACCCGCTAAGAAAATTCAAACTGGTGTTTCTTGGGGAGCAAAGTGGTAAGTATTTATTTAAAATATATATCTGAATATCTCCGGTGTCTCGCCGTAACATTAGCAAGCTATTAAACTTCAATGTAGTTATTTACGCCAGCCGCAGTTTTCCACTCATATTCCTTCAAATCCCACCTTCTGCACTCTGATTGGCTGTTTATCCCTAGTCGCAACCAAACTCGTGTAAATCAGAACTATTAGCCAATCGCAGCGCAGGAAGTCATGCGTACTAGCCAATCCTAGCGTAGTAGGCCGGATTTGTCAAAATACACATGAAATGTATTATTTTAACCTTCTCGCAGGTTTTATATATATATATATATATGTATATGTGTGTGTGTTTGTATGTATGTATGTGTATATATATGTATATATATGTGTGTGTGTGTGTGTGTATGTATGTATGTATGTATGTATGTATGTATATGTGTATATATATATACAGTATGTGTATATATATATATGTATATATATATATATATATATATATATGCCTCCTGAGATTGGCTCCAGGTTCCCCGTGACCCTGAGAAGGAGTAAGCGGTTGAAGATGGATGGATGGATGGATGGATATATATATATACACACGTGTGTGTGTGTGTGTGTACATATATATGCACACATCCATGTGTCGACTTGGTTAAGGGATGTACAGATTTAATTGATTTGAGGCGAGGCGGGATTAGAATCCGATCAGATCCGAGATATTTTCAGATTCACGGTCATATTTCATACTCCGATCTTCCAGGTGATCATGGGACATAACTCCATTTACAACCTACAGACATGTCTGAGTAGTACTGTATGTAATTCTGATCTGTGATTTCAGTGTCATGTTAAATAAAGCATTTTAGGTGTAGACTTTCTTTCCAAATCTGATTCTGACATGAATGCTCGGTCTTTTGGCAGCAGGTGAACATGTCGCGCATTACTTCATTCAATATTCAGACTTTTAAATATATTTTTTGCATTCTAGCTACAACACGATCCGAATGCACAGCCTAGACAAAACGGTGGCTCTTCGACAGTCTCGGGATGTAAACTCGCAAGCTTTTTGGTGTCTGGTGCGGAAGCTGAACCACAGTGCGATCTAAATATATGCAAACGGGCATGTGTGAGCACGGGCATGGTTAAAGCACCAACACTCTGCTGTGTCCATGAGAACAGTCCTTGTTTGAATCGTCGTTCTGATCTGTAGCACGTATTGCTAGACGTTTAAGTCTGGATCAGTTTTATCTGATCTATAGTTCGGATTCTAGTTAATCTCCCTGACGCTTAATCCGGAAGATTATTGATGATCTTTGTGTGTATTTTGTGAGTTACAGTGAACAATATTAACCATTCCATTCAAAGGAATAAGTGGAAATGCTACATTCAAGTGCCACGTTATTTCGGTACAGAATTGAGTTAATCCTAACTCTCAGGATGTACTAATACTAAAAGTCAGTGAGATGAGTCAATGTTAAACATCTTTAGGTCTCGGTCATATCCCGGCTGCTTACATAATCCGTTGTGTTGCTTAGTGGAAATGTGCATCTTTTAAGTATGGCATGCACAGGTGGCAAGAGGAGGGATTTAATACCATCTCACTTGTATAGACTAACACACAAGGTTCCATTGATCGATGAGAATAAAGGGCTCTGTAATGCACTAGGGGGTTTTCTTCTTCCTTCGTACATAATCCTTTTGCTTTATTGCTTCTCTCAGTTCCATGCTGCCCTCCAGCTCTCGTCCAGCAGCTACTACAGCTTCATCCGCAAGAATCCCAGGAATGACCCCGGCATATAATTAGCACAGGCGCGGGGTCATATCGTTGGCCGCCCTTCCCCAGATTGTTGCGAATTCATGTTCTTGAACAAGTGAACCGGCGAAATTCTTCAGTCAAAAATGAAATCCACTGATTTCGGTTCCACTGTCCCTACATGTAATTACAGTTCCTGCCCTACTCAGAGACCTACTGCATACGTTCCGCATCTATCTAATGATTTACGGGTCAGGCGGCAGATACCAGCCGTATTTAAATCCTTCATGAATCCACTTTGTTTTTATTACTTGTTTATAGTTTAATTTAAGCTTTATAGATTTGCCAAGATGTCTAGTGTCCTGTTTTATCTCATTAAGCTCCCTCAATGGATCAAGACTTATGATTTTCATCACGGTTACCGAATACTTTGTGGCAGCTACTGAATAATGCGCTTTATGATTAACAACTGAATAATAAGATGAACGTAGGGGTATAATGAAAAACGATTCGATTCACGGTGCTGCCTTCATGATTTCGAAAAATTAAGACTCCTAAACAGTGCAAAACAACATGCATTTTTGTCTTTATAAACATATCTTGAAAACAAAGAAGCGAAGAATACGTTCTCAACAATATTTTGATCGGATAAACAAAGTGTCTGACTTGAGGACGATGAAAACGATGGATTGAAACGTAATGTGCTCTGTAGCAGAATTAGAGCTCCAAAGTCGGCTAAAATGCCCGGTTTTCGTGGCCTTTGGACGTGTTTGAAAGCTGCTGAAGAGCTCTTTTTATCCGTTATAATGTTGTCATTTAAACGTTTTAAATAACGTGTAATGCATGTTGGTCTCTGCAAACCGAAGTAATCGGGCTATCAGGCTTCTCAAGTGCAGATCTCACACGCTCTCTGTGTATACAGTGACACCCCTAGCCGAGACGTGTTTACCGTGGTGAACTTTACCCAGTGTCATTAAATCTCGATTGCATGCTGCGTCTTATTATTATGGTGTTCCAGCTGTAATCGTAGTGCAGTGATTGCGAATGCCTCGCCTGTAATGACTCTTTAACCTGCTTATCAGGTTTTTGTTTATTGTTGTCTGGGGGTTTTTCCTTCTTCCAATTTTTGTTACATGGGATTCTTTGTCAATTAAATTCTCACAGAATGTGAGTTTGGTCAAATATTGTGATATTTAAAGGGGGGGAAAATGAAGGCACTGAGCAGTTGTGTATAAGAGTCTCGTCCAAAGATCCATGAAGAACATGCAGCGATGTAAAAAATGAAACGGAAGTACAATATCTCATAAAGGTTTTCTTTTTTCTTCTTCTTCTTCTGTTCTAGTTGGAAAGACTTCGCTCATCACCAGATTCATGTACGACAGCTTTGATAATACCTACCAGGTGAGCCAGTACGAACACATCACGCCATTTACGTCATACGTTTTCGCTTGGAGCGTTTATACGAGTTCCTTTTCTTGACTGTCATTCCAGGCCACGATAGGAATCGATTTCTTGTCCAAAACGATGTACCTCGAGGACAGAACAGTGAGTGTTCCGTTTCTTTACTTTCCTGCGCATGAATTTTGAAAATTGCTCACAGGCGACGTTACTGAACATTTTCGTTTCAAATGTTAAGCTTGTTTATAATGGACTCTAATATCATGTGTGTGTGTGTATGGGATGGGGTGGGGGGGGCATTTGATTGGGGGGTGCTGTAATTTTTGCATTGATTTACCAGCATATTTGTAGGGAAATGTAACCAGGATTCTCAGGCTCTAATTGAAAAGATTTCAAATATCTTAAAATCGCGGAATCATCAGATAAAGTCTCAAATTATTCATTTTGCATTTAAATGTAAGATATTAGTCCTTTTTTTTTTTTTCCCTTTCAACATTAGGTCTCTAACAGTTATTCGAATGATTCCCGCCCATGTTCATGAAGCTCCGCCCACAGGCTCTTAGGTCCGAAAAAAAAAAATCTTGATGTATGCATAAGGACTATATATAATATAACTTTGTTTTAAATCTACTGTGACTTGTTAAACGTTTTTACTATATCAAAACAAAGTGCTTGACCTGATTGGTCTGCAGAACGTTTCAGGCGATTTTCGGGCTACAGTACAGCCATTAATTCCGTTGTGCAGCATTAATAGTTGATTAATTCACCAGCAAAACCTTGGAAATGTTTCTGAAGCCCCTCTACGGCTGAGACGGCATCTCCCGCATCTCTTCTGTCCGAACCTCCTGCACTCTTCTCTCTCGACCTGGCCAGATCACTTCATCGTCCCATAATTCTCCTCCTAATCATATCCTGTTTAGTTCCATATCATTTAACCGAGAACTTTTTTATTTATTTATTTATTTATTTATTTATTTATTTATTTTCCCACCACTTATAAGTATCGAACTCCTGAAAAATCCCATTTGTCAAATCCCATCAGTTTGTTTCACTCCATCATATCCTTTTTTGTTATTTATTTGCTTATTTTTTTATTCTTCACCTTATATTTTTTTCCTTTCTCTCTTCCCTTTGGTTTCTTTTGCCCCGCCATGATTTGATCACACACAGATCAGGTTGCAACTGTGGGACACGGCGGGCCAGGAGCGATTCCGTAGCCTCATTCCCAGCTACATCCGTGACTCGGCCGCTGCCGTTGTAGTGTACGACATCACAAGTAGGTACTTGGGAAGCCTGACCCCCCCCCCCCCCTTTCTCTCCCGCCCCTCCTCTACCTCGCGCCTCCCTCCGTCCGTTCGCTTCCGTCCTCTCTTACTACTTCCTCTTCCCCCTCTCCTCTCTCTCCTCTTTGTCTTCTCGGGGACTTTGGTGGGCTCGGGTAGGTGCGCCTGCAGCTTTGGGACACGGCCGGGCAGGAGCGTTTTCGGAGTCTCATCCCCAGCTACATCCGCGACTCCACTGTCGCCGTGGTAGTCTATGACATCACAAGTGAGTGACGGCGGCGCGGGAAAACCTACAAGATGGCTGCTGTTTGAAATCTTTTTTTGCGTGCCCTCTTTACAGAGGTGGACAAATCAGTAGCCTTTTTGTGTAAAGCCTTTTCCACTACGTAAGCAAGGCTGCGACCATTGAGTTCGTGAAGTGTCCAACGTTCCATACGTCATTCTTTTGGTTGAATAAGTCCAGCACCCGCTATTTTTTCTTCTTCTTCTTCTTCTTGGAATTTTCAGCATGAACACAGTACTCACACTATTTATACTATAAAATGGTGGAGAATAGTGCAGAACTATGCAGTTTGGGACACTCCTAATGACTGCACTGCAGTCCCACTGGAATTCATAAACAACTGCTCATTTCTGTCATCTCTATTAACGCACGTAACTATCTCCATAAGAATCTCTCCATACATTAGTACATTACATTAGGTGCCACTTTTAAAGACTGGCCAATTGGGTTTCCGAGCAGCACACTGGATCCTCCGCTTACTCAGAGGGATCAGTAATGGATATATGATTTGTCCACCTCTGTTTCTACCGTTGACCTTTTTTAACTTTTTCTGTGGTCTACCTCTGTTGAGCACCATTTGGTTCTTGTCACCCATTGATGCTTCGCCTCCTTTTCCCTTTCCTTCTGTTTGTTCCTGTTTTTGTTCTTCCTTTGTCTTCCTTTGTTCCTTTGTCTTTGTTCTATCACTGTCTTCATTTGTGTCTCTTTTTGTGCAGTTCTTAACACGTTATTATTTTGTGGTTGTGTGTTTTATTTACATTTCAATTGAATACATTTAAAGACAGAAAGATAAGTATAAAAATAAACGCGTTCAAAACAGTAGCTATTCACAATCTAGTCTTCAGCCATGTGTCCAGTAATCATAAGATATTTATTGGTTTAAATCAGTATTTTTACATGGTTGCACCACCTGACGATGATCAGTTGTGCCACATGACATTAGTCATTTTATTTTTCTTATGAAATGCGTATTATAGACCTTTTTTTTATTTCTGTCCTGCCAGACGTCAACTCCTTCCAGCAGACCACCAAATGGATCGACGATGTCAGGACCGAGAGAGGAGGCGACGTCATTATCATGCTGGTCGGGAACAAGACAGATCTCGCAGACAAAAGGTGTGTGCTATTAGGCGAGTGAGTCAGGCGGGAAACGTTGTGCCATTTCTTGCTACATGTCTAAGTGGAAGGTGTTGTGTAATGACTTGGTGGTAAACAAGGGCGGCTGTGGCTCAGTCGGTAGAGCGGGTTATCCGCTAAGTTGCCCCCAATGGCAAGCTAGCACCTTGCATGCAGCTCTGCTACCATTGGTGTGTGAGTGTGTCTCATTTGTAAGTCGCTTTGGATAAAAGCGTCTGCTAAATGAATAAATGTAAATGTAAACACAGATAAAAATAAAGAAATAAATACCTTTTTGAAAAGACGGGAGGGGTTTATGACCTTTTTGTTGTTGTTGTTGTTTTATGCAGGCAAGTATCTATCGAAGAGGGTGAGAGGAAAGCCAAAGAGCTGAACGTGATGTTTATTGAGACGAGCGCCAAAGCCGGCTACAACGTGAAGCAGGTGAGTCGAAGCCGAGATCCTCAGCCCGAGAAAGGTCAAAGGTCAAACCCGAGAACGGCGAAGGTGTTTTCAGTCACGGTCCGGTGTTTTGTTAAAACGAGTACAAATAAGTCTATGATGTGAATGTGGGTCGGATAACGCGCGGAGTGAGGGCTAAAAATAATGTTGGGTTTATTGACATAAGCACAAATACAGGACGAACATGGAACAATGCACAGTCGAGTGCGTATGCGTACACGTGATCCGTCTCCACCTTATTCCACCCATTAAATTTCACCCGAAGTCATCCGATTTCTCGCACGCAGATGTTTATCCGTTTGAGTTTGAACGAGGAACGAGGGCAGATGTTGGGTGCTGCCGAGCTCTAGACGACCTGACCCTTTAGGATTTCTACTCCATGATTCATCCTGAGCGCGCACCTCTTTCCATCCGTAAATGTCTGTAAATCTTTAACCCTGTCATGGATGTAGATGAGTCTCTGTACACGTCGTGAAGGTTATTATATATCACAGTCTCACACCAGTAAAGTAAAAAAAAAAAAAACCGTGAAGAGCACATGTTTTTTTGTCCTCGTGACATTTTGTCAAATTGCCATTTAGTTTGTGAAAGAAAGCTCGGTATTCAGCACCTCTTCTGAGCAGCTATTGTCTCTACGGATCTGTGAAAAGATGTCGAGTCAAGGCTGTGCATTGTTGGAGCGATCGGGGGGGGTGGGGAGAAAAAGAAACATAAATCGGCTAAATCTGATTCTCATTCTGAGCGCTCAAGCGTAATCTGCTGATTCATCCTGTTCAGGCTCGGACGGCGCAACACCAAGAACAATGCCTTGTAGCTGTGAATCATTCATTCATTGTGTGCGAGAGCAGCAAAGTAATGCCGAGGACTCAATTTCAAATAATTTGGTTTTTAGAGTCGATCTTCACGCGGTGCTTGCGAAATGTATTTATGCGCTTTTATCACTTGCGTAGGCTGCACACAGAGTTTCCTCTGACCTTACGTTTGATCGACAGCGTGATTGTTCTGATCCGTGGACGTTAACAATAGCGCCTTGTTTGTTGTTCCCTGCAGCTTTTCCGGCGTGTGGCTGCTGCCCTGCCGGGCATGGAGAGCACACAGGACAAGAGCAGAGAAGACAGTATCCTTTACCCTGCAGTGTCTCTCATATATATATATATATATATATATGTGTATGTATATATATGTGTATGTATGTATGTATATTTATATGTATGTATATGTATGTATATATATATATGTATGTATATATATGTATGTGTATATATATATATGTATGTGTATATATATATGTGTGTGTATATATATATATATATCTGT
>JAFFST010052261.1:130906-151167 GCA_022414735.1 Noturus placidus
CCCTCACTCCCGTCTCTCTCTTTCCATGCATGCTAGTTGTCTTAGATTTGGAGCAGGCCATAGTCTTGAGGTAGCGCTAAAGAAGAAATTAAAATCTGTGTTTTGTCATGCATTAAGTTCTCATGCCTGGGCATAAGAAAATAGTTAGTATGAGTGAGAGACTACATTGCTCAAGAAACCCATAACGAACGTATATAACATTCAGTAAGGAATATTGCACTCTTCAAAAGTAATAATCTATGCTTGTAGTTGGTACAGTACTTAATCTTAAATAAAAAGCGCATTTATTGTACATTTCAATTGTGGTACTCTAGTCTTCCAGACAAAAAAAAAAAAACACTGAAGAGATCCATGCAAAATATTATATATCATTGCAGTATTCTTCCATATTTTAACCACTTTATTAAAAAAAAAAAAAAAAAGAAGGAAGTCTGTGTTTTAATAAAAAGCAACAAAATGGAGTTTGCAGGCTATATTTCAAATGGTCACACTAGTCTAGAGTTGTGTTTGTCTAGGGGAGGTTGTCGCCCTGGGTTGTGCCGTGTCGGTCCGTGTGTATGGTGAGATTCGCAGCATTCCTCTGTATCCTCGTAATTGTTGGTTTTATGCAGTTAAGCATCATGAAATAACCCAAATTCTAGTTTCGACGGCAGAAGCATGCTACTTGGCGTTCATGAGGGTTCGGCTTAAAACCTTGAACGCGCCGAGTCGTTAAAAGTAAAAGTTTGTTATTTGAAGTCGCTACGGGCGGCGTTACATTGCGAACGTTCACATCGCGACGAATTTGAACGAGTCGTTTTGCTCGAATACAAGACGTCATGGTAACGGTTTCTATGAAGCGCGTATTCATAAAACGTATGTGCTTCTAGTTTTTTGGGTTTTTTCAAATATTCGGTCGGTGATCAACACGTAACGTAAATGTCGTTGTTCATCCTTTTTCGCCTTTTTAGCAGCATGTGCAGAATGTTGCAGTGTCCGTATAATAGCTAAGCATTACATAGCCAGACCTTTTTAGCATTTTGGGGCATTTTATACACCAAGAACCGCCTACAGAAATGAATACAGAGAACCAACAACCGCCTACAGGGAGAAATCGACAGACCTTTTTTTTTTCCCTGTAGCTCATCAGTAAATAATCAATCAATGAAGATGATCTCGTTTACTCGCGGCTCCAAAACGAAACTCTAATAGCTTTTAGTAACCAAGCAGATCGTTACTCCCAATGATTCTGAAGCCTGTGGCCAGAAAAGTGTAATAAATAAATAAATAAAACTCAGATGCTATGTGGCTTGTGGGTGGAGCTTCTGAGACTACATATTAAGGTGAGTAATGACATTAAGGTGAATAATAACTAACATAAGAGGCATTATTGCTGTAATAAGCACAAGCGTTATGAATTCAGCTCCATAGAAAAGTGTTACTTTTTATATCCAGTGCGTCGAATTTCCCTTATTGGATCGCCATGTTTCATCGCCGTGCTTCATCTTAACGCTGTTACGACACAACATGCACGTACGGAACGAAATTCTAATCATCCTAACCAAGGAATGACGTGTACGCAGCTAAACATTTTTAAGCTATGCACCGGATGATTATTTGTGACTGATACAGTAGTAGAACCCTACGTTTTTACACACACACGGCTCATTGATCCTGTAGCGAAACGCAAACAGCAGTGCATGGCCGCTAGGAACAGACCTGCGAATACCGAGACGTATATGCGAATGTACATATCCGAAAAATTATACAGAGAATAAGTGTTTTGAGTGTTTGAGCACTAGAATGTATTTTCAAATACATGCATTTTCTCAAAGACTCAAGTGCTTAGGTACTTTTCCGTCCCAGGTCTGTTGTAGAGCGTGTGATCATTTTCCATTCCTCGTTTCAACTTGATTTACTTACGGATAAGACTTTAATGTTGTTTCGTAGTTTTGTTTGTTCAGTATGATGACCGTACAACCTAGTCTTCACGACATCATATATCATCTGCTTACATTCAATGCCATATAATACTTCAGGGTTCTTTTTCTTTATCTCGAGAAACTTCTGGAATATTTTTGACTTGTTCAGAGTCCTAACGCTTTCGTAAATGCGAATGAGAAATTCTCGGATTGTGCTTGCGAAAGCATTCAAGGCGTGGTAATAATAAAGAGTCTCTTGTGTAGGTTTTCATCCTGAGCAAAGCGAACGAATTGAAATTTTGAACATTTTGTGTTTTATTCCAGAATAGATTCAGTCACCTCATTACTACAAGATTTGTTGGCCTCGTTAGTTAGTTTGTTTGTTTATTTTCACAATGCAAAAAGAATTGAGCGACATTATTTGAGGTGCATAACTGGACCATAAGGACCACCATTGTACCTTCCTGAATGTACAATTTGCATTAATATAGACGCATAGAAGCTTTATTCCGTCCTTGTACAATTGTGAAGGATCGACTGCATCCTTTTGTTTTTTCTTGCAACTTTACACTGTAACCTGGAAATGTCTTTAAATGTAACGGAGAAGTTGTTGATTTTAAAAGGGGTCATTTGGTTGGTTTTATACATTAATTAAATGCAACTCTTGTTAAATCCAACTTATTTTGGTTATCGTTGGCCTTTCCCGTATATGGATTCTGTACAAACGGAATGAATCCACTTCAAAATAAATAAATAAACAATCCCCCCCCCCCAATGTTTGGCAATATTTAAAAATGACACTTCTTTTTTTAATTATTATTTAAAAATTTGTTTTAGCAAGGAACACTTAAACATTCTTGGCGATACTATACGACCTAAACCAGTACGTATTTTGCGTTGTGTGTTATCTGTACACGAGAATATATGTTCACGTACTAATTAGAACTCTAAAATCTTAGTGACGTACATTTTTTTCTTTCTTTCCCCAGAGAACATTTTTTCCGCTCGCTGTAAACCAGAGTTTCGCAATTCTTGTACAAGCACTTAATTACGGATACTAAACCGAGATGGAAACGACGGCCGACACATCGTCTTCCGAAATGTAGTTTTCATTAAGAGTTTTGGTTTCATCGAGCAGGGTTTAAATTCGGTTTTACTCGGCGCTTTTCTGTCTGTTACATGACGTTGCAATAGTTATTCACATCAGGTTTGTGCAAATGAAGTCCAATTCTGTTGTTTTATGTTGTAATGAGGATCTGTTTGCTGATCTTGGTGACTCAAAAACCAGGGTTGTAATTGTATTATATTTGCTGTACATGTAAAATGTAGACCATTCGATAACTATTAAAATCTTTCGAAAACAATTAGGATTTGTCCCGCTTTGTGGCTTGTTTAATCCCTAAATCTCACCTGTTGTTTAATATTGACATTTACAGTATCCCACAAAAGTGAGTACACCCCTCACATGGGTGTAAATATGTGATATGTTTTCATATACAACACTGAAGAAGTGACACTGTGCTACAATGTAAAGTAGTGAGTGTACAGCTTGTGTAACCGTGTAAATTTACTGTCCCCTCAAAATAACTCGACACACACATTAATGTTTAACCCACTGGCAACAAAAGTGAGTACACCCCTAAGTGAAAATGTCCACATTGGGCCCAATTAGCCATATATAATGTCTTAAAAGCATCAATCATTTATTTTACACAAGTATCAAAAAGTTACTTTTTTCCTGATTAAATTAAGCTAATGTCATGTTTCATGTAAAAAGTAAATTTTATTATGTATCTAAGGCTGCTTTAATAAAGTTTACAATATTTATCATTAGCTACAATTTGACTGGACTGCCTACCTCGTTATGTTAACTACTGGGATCGATGCTAGCCTAACCTAGCATTAGCAAAATATAACATCACAACTTTCTTAAATATACCTAGATGGGTTTAAATCCTTTTATCGATGTAACGTACATATTTATACAAGCATTTACTTTGGAAAAATGACAAGTTCCTGAGGTAGGGCCAGGAGCGTTCATCCTTAAGTTCAACACTGGTGACTTAGCAGTCTTCGTACTTAAGTATAACTACTGAAGCATTTTCAACCTCAGCAACACACACTACTGTTTCGTCGTGACGTCATAACCCTGATCTACAACACAAGACCACCATGAACGCTTCAATAAAGAGTTTATTTCCCTTTTGTTGTTGTTGTTTGCAGTGTATTTCTTCTAGCGTGTTTATCGACTTTCAAACGAGTGACCCTTGCGTGATCAACATGTCTATATAATGTGTAATAATGTGCAATATGTACAGTAGTTTATTCATTTATTAACTACTCCTTGGCCTGGTTAAAACAACAACCACCTCTAGAGGGCGACATTTCGCAGCGTTCGTCCAACAACAACAAAGCCGGATTCTGTCCTACTAGCATCCTTAGTCGCTCCACGAGTGCACTAAGTAGGGCGAGTAGTGAAAGATTCAGCCCTACGTAAGTGCACTACTTTTTTTTTTGGGATGTATCCTTTATAAATGCGTCTCGCGCGATCCATCCGACGTGTCGCCATGAAGTCCCCCCCCCCCCCCCCCTCCGCCCGCTCCAAGCTCGGCCGGAAACTCCGCTCCATTTCCATTACAAACTCGGCCCGGACTGGCTTTTATATTCAGCAGTGTCCACTACATGTAAAGGTTCGGGAGCATGTTCTGGCCTCCTAACCTCCTCCAGGTGTTCCGGTTCGGTTCTCCAGCTTCATTTCTCCCGTTATTTCAGTAAAGATCTACTTTTTCAGATGTATGCGGCGGCTTGGCGGATGAATTTTCTTCTCTCACTTTTCTCGGGACTCTTGTAAACATGCAGCCCCCGCCAAGAAAGGTAGGGTTTTAAATATATATATATATATATATATATATATATATATATATATATATATATATTTGTATTATTATTATTATTTCTTTCATATATCTGATTTGAAGAGTTTTATTAATGTTCTGTATGTTTGCAGCTGTTTTTGGTCTAAAACTGTTTTTTTTTTAACTAAAAAAGAGCTGGCTGAAGTAACATTGTGTCCAGTTGAGCAGAAGTTTTCAGAGGAGCTGATGTTACATGGTGCTACATGTTCTTCCCTCAAAGTCTAAACCAGGGTCAATCAACTTCTATTATAATGTAGACTTTTATTTACTTACTTATTTATTTACAAAATAGAGCTTTAGTGTTACAATGTAATGCATGTCATTAATCAATTTTATTTGTATACATCTTACTATATAAATTTCATATACATATAGATATATATAGAGATATAGATATATATATATAGATATAGAGATATAGATATATATATATATAGAGAGAGATAGATATAGAGATATAGATATATATAGATATAGAGATATATATATAGAGATATATATATATATATATATCTATATATCTATATCTCTATATATATATCTATATATATCTCTCTATATATATTTCTCTATATCTATATATATCTATATATCTCTATATATATCTATAGACACATTGACATGCATAATATAATGTAATATTTGGATAAAAGCGTCTGCTAAATGAATAAATGTATATATATATATATATCTATATATATGTGTATTTAATTGATCTTAAGTATTCTCTGCTCAGAGGATATGTAAGAGTTTGGAAGTAAATGATCAGGGCAACGATGAGCGTTTATTATGAGTTATTAGTGAATATTTATATCTCTTTTCCATAATGAGATGCACAATTTGAAGCTGTTATTAGTTCTTTTGTTTTTAATCTCGCTGTTAATATCTTCACCGCCACCACGTACACGACGTGACCACTTCATTACTGCTGATGATGAAGGATTATCTTTTATGATGTGTTATGAAACCTTAATGTCAGACGGAATATATTGCTGGTATAAATGAATTTTTATGCAATGAGGGTATTTTAGAAATTCTGACAAATCCAAAGATAAAGCAAGACGGAATAGTCCGGAAGAAAGAAAAAAAATCCAAAAAACTTTTTCATGGTTAATAAATGTACAGAATATGTAAATGTATACACAGTATAGTGACAACCCTGGTTTTGGATTCACCAAGATCAGCGAAGAGATCCTCATGACAACGTAGAACAAGAGACTTTACACAAATCTGAATCTAAATGATCTGAATCTAAATGATCTGAATCTAAGTTGTCTGAATAATCTGAATCGAAATGATCTGAATCTAAGTTGTCTTGAATCTAAGTTGTCTGAATGATCTGAATAGGAATGATCTGAATCTAAGTTGTCTGAATGATCTGAATCTAAGTTGTCTGAATGATCTGAATCTAAGTTGTCTGAATGATCTGAATCTAAGTTGTCTGAATGATCTGAATAGGAATGATCTGAATCTAAGTTGTCTGAATAATCTGAATCGAAATGATCTGAATCTAAGTTGTCTTGAATCTAAGTTGTCTGAATGATCTGAATAGGAATGATCTGAATCTAAGTTGTCTGAATGATCTGAATCTAAGTTGTCTGAATGATCTGAATCTAAGTTGTCTGAATGATCTGAATCTGAATGATCTGAATCTAAGTTGTCTGAATAATCTGAATCGAATGATCTGAATCTAAGTTGTCTGAATGATCTGAATCTAAGTTGTCTGAATGATCTGAATCTAAGTTGTCTGAATGATCTGAATCTAAGTTGTCTGAATGATCTGAATCTGAATGATCTGAATCTAAGTTGTCTGAATAATCTGAATCGAAATGATCTGAATCTAAGTTGTCTTGAATCTAAGTTGTCTGAATGATCTGAATAGGAATGATCTGAATCGAAGTTGTCTGAATGATCTGAATCGAAGTTGTCTGAATGATCTGAATCTGAATGATCTGAATCTAAGTTGTCTGAATGATCTGAATCTAAGTTGTCTGAATGATCTGAATCTAAGTTGTCTGAATAATCTGAATCTGAATGATCTGGATGATCTGAATGATCGGAATCTGAATTATCTGAATCTGGATGATTGGAATATGAATTGTATGAATCTGAATATCTATCAAGGTCAAACAGACACAATATGGTGTTCAATGCAAAAACAAGGTAATAAAGTAAAGAAGGAAATTTGTTTTGCTGATATATTCAGAGCAGAAATGTAAAAAGTAGATCCTCCTACATATATAACAAAAGAGATATGATATGATCGACAATACAGCTGGATTGTTTTACACCGCAAACACCACGACAAATTATTACGGTGTCTTAATAGTGGTACGCACTAAGTTTTAAATGCATTTTACTTTGACGTAGATAAGACTGCATTTATTTAAATAAATAAATAAATTAATAGTGTGTAATCGTACAAGTCAGTGGAACTGGAAGCATGTTCATTTTGGACCGCGATTCACTGAATGCTAGCGCATGTATAATAAATCTGTAACTGTCCGAGTAATTCTGTATAATAATCCAAATCCGCCGTGTCCCACAGGTGAAAGTGAGTCAGGAGCTGAAGCACGCTCACACAGAGCAGCTGAGCAAACTTAACGTGAAACATCAGACTGACTGTGACCTTCTGGAAGACCTGAGGTGAGGCCTCTGCGAACAGGACTGTCATCAAGGATTTCTGGTGTGCGCATGATGTACGATTTAAAAAAAAAAAAAAGAAAGGCAGCACAGGGCAGCGCTCGGCTCGGCAGGTAGGATTCGGCGAGGTTAAATTCCCAGGGTAGACCAGAGAACTACAGCTGGGCCTTTGAGCAATGCACTTAACCCGAAACTACACTGATGAAAGGTTTCCCCGAATGAATATTCAAGCCTCTTCGTCGTGTAGCCGTGACGATGTAGTAAACTGGCTTTACACCGTGTGATCATCAAAGAATTCTTCGTCTGTGACTTATTTTATTTAAGCAGGGTGTAGTCACATCTCTTTCGCAACAAAATCTTTACCTAAATGCGAGCCGTAGCCCAGAATGATAAATAGCTACCACAAACATCATTCGGATACAGGATGTCACAAACAAGTCGCTCCAGGATTTCGCGGTCGCAGAAGTGAATGCATAATCAAGCAAACGCCGCAATATTCGGAGGAGCTCGCAATTATTCGGAATTACCGCGGATTTTTCCGCAGATTCGGGATATACAGAGGCTAATAATTATTGGTGCCCTTCCCTTCGCTTCCCCTGAAATGCCCCGACCGTGCATCTTTATTTCATTTTTTTTCCAGAGACCTTTAAGTACACACATTCATTATCTTTAATAATACGTGTTGCACAGTGTGATATGACAATTTTTGTGCTGTATGATGATTATGGGAGAGAAACAGATGTGTGCATTGTAGCTGACTGGGACAACTCCGGCAGTGCTCTGCAGTTTGAAAAACACCTGGGGCTCTTGGGAGCACGTCCATTGCAAAACGTTTCAGGCAGAAGGTTGGCTTCGACTTTGACTGCGTAGTCGCCGTCAGTAAGGCAAACACACAGGAAGCACACGAAACACCATCGCGTGTGACCTAATGCCACGTCCATAACCGCAAACTCAGATCAGCGGAATAATAATAGACTTTGACATGGAGGTCTGTGACATAACATCACATGTACGTGTCCTGTAACACGATTCAGGCAGGATATTAGTGCTGGAAATGTGTGCAGGTTGAACTCTTAATATTGTGTGTGTGTGTGTGTGTGTGCAGGACGTACAGCCAGAAGAAAGCAGTTATAGAGAAAGACTATGCGCAGGTAAGTCTGGATAATTGAATAACCCGTGAGTAATTTGCGTCTGCATTTGATTATTTTCTGTAATGAAAAAGTTTCAGGAAAAAGAACTCGTAACAATTCTATAAAATCATCAAAGTCTGTTTCGTGTTTATTCGGGAAATCTTGCGTGTACGCCATGATTGCTGTTTATTAGCCATGAAGAAATATTTACTCCAGAGTAGAAAACTTTGTCGATCTTTTCAAAGCATTAAATGGTGCATGTAAGGGTGTAAGGGTGTCGGGTTCAGAGCGGGGTGTGTAGAGGTCAGTTTAGGGTTTGGATTGTCTTAACGTTTCTCACCCTCCCCACGTCTTTTTTTTTTTTTTGGCAATGGATTTGTCCTGGTTTGTTATCTCAGAGGAATGTACATCTGTGACTGAACAGTGCAGGGATCTGCTGCAGAGGCCAGACTTGCTTTTTGAACTTGATGCTCCGTCATCCATAGCGTGACTGGAGTCCCTGGTCCTCTGTTTATTAGAGCCGTTTAATACGCTATAAACCAGTAAATGCAAGTTACTCACGTTTATGTCGATGCATCTGACAATAATCGGTCATAAGACATACTGCGATATTAAACCCACGTAGTATCGTTCTCAGAACACAGTCACTACAGTCATGTGGTGTTCCTTTTTAGGCACACTGCTGAGATAAAGAGCATAAAACAGCTGGTGGACCACATGGACTAAATCTAAACATTTAGGCCACTGTTAAATCAATGGAATATCAGTGTGTGAGTATTTGTGACGCACGAACACATGAAACGACATCCGGATTAAAAAGCTTGGTCATGGGAAAGCTTGGAATCCTGTTGTTTTAACCTCATGGGACGCGGCGCTGTGACGATCGGACCGTTTCCTCCCGGCCAAACCGCTGAATGTGCGTTGCATGGCCTCCCTGGAATGAGGATGAAAGATTGAAAGCATGAAAAGGAAGGAAGCGCAGACATTTGGTTCGAAATGGTTGGAATGTGTTCAGCAAACATGCACCGTAGGAATGTTATATAAGTTCGAACCGACATGTACTTTTAAACGTACTAGTTTGATGACCAACGACAACGCCGAATGCCCCAGAGTTTCAGGAACGGCTAATGTGAGATGTTTTATACGAGAGAGGTATGGGTGGGCAGAAATATCTTCTCAAGATACACGATAACGTTTTCCAACAGAACATCAACGCAGAATCAGCGTCTTCCAGATAGCGTTTGTAATTGTTAGTAAAATGTCACAAACAAGGAAAGTGCATTGTGATATATGGGTTATAAAAACCAGAAAGGCCGATTCTTTTCTTTTTCGCTATACACTGTAGACATTTAGGTTTGAGATCAAAAGATGAATATGAGACGACAGATCAGAGTTCCAGCTTACATTTCCTAACGTTTACATCTAGATGTAAATGTTGCATTTGTTGCTAAAGAGGATAAATCAATAAGAAGACCAGAGAGCTGCCTATGGGAGAAAAGCGAGCCATTTAGAAACTGAGAAAAGAGGGGAAATTGTTCGAGCTTTGCGGTTCCAATAGTTTTGGAGGGAAACGTGTATCCACTCGTTTTGGCATTATGAGTCAGTCGACATTGCATTTCTCCATTAAAGGTGCCGTTTTTTTTTCATTCTTTATTTGTACACATAACCTATCGGTTATGTGGAACATGATTAACAAACAGTGAATTAAGCAAGGGCGCACGGGGGCTTTGTGATTGGCCCGTTCGTCTTACACCGCAAAGGGGTTTGATTCCCACCGTGGCCCTGTGTGTGCGGCGTTCTCGCCGTGCGTCGGGGGTTTCCTCCGGGTACTCCGGTTTCCTCCCCCAGTTCAAAGACATGCATGTTAGGCTGATGGGCGTGTCTAACGTGTCCGTAGTGTATGAATGCGTGTGTGAGTGTGTATGTGATTGTGTCCTGTGATGAACTGGCACCCTGTCCAGGGTGTACCCCGCCTTGTGCCCGATGCCTCCTGGGATAGACTCCAGGTTCCCCGTGACCCTAACGGATAAGCGGTATAGAAGATGGATGGATGATTGGATTGAGATTCTTCTTTTATGCTTTGCTGATTGATTGTTTTGGTGTACTGCATCCAAGCACATGTGTAGTTATCCCCTGTTTGTTTACTTCATTAATGTGAAGAAGTGTTCAGGACGTGCCTAATGAGTATCTGATGTAGTGACACATTAAAAACAGATAAAACGGAAACAACACTGTAAAAACGAATCCTATTTCGCATTTCCAGGAATGAGGCTACACTTCTGACATTTTCCGATCGAGTTAAATCACCACGTTCGCACGTATTGTGCGTATTTGCTCTTCCAGGTTCGTTTGATTCTCTGCTTGGACCCTGCTCTTTGAGCCATGACAAGCAGTGAACCGTTTTATTGTCTGTGTCTGTGTCCTTGCAGCAACACGCAGATAACTGCGATAAGACGTGGCACGCGATGTAATTGTACTCTGGAATAGCGTTCAATCTTAATACGCAATATTATCTTCTCTTTTTTTTTTTTTCCTTTTGCATATAAGAAAATCAAACGTCCTTAATATAGTAACGCGATTTGTTTAAATGCTAATATTATGATGCTAGGTGTGTTAAGCAAAACTAGAAATGACATGAACTTAAGAGGGATTCACAGAGTCAACGGGCGGCTGTGGCTCAGTCGGTAGAGCGGGTTGTCCACTAATCCACTAATCGTAGGGTTGGCGGTTCGAATCCCGGCCCGGATGACTCCACATGCCGAAGTGTTCTTGGGCAAGACACTGAACCCTAAGTTGCCCCTGATGGCAAGTTAGCGCCTTGCATGGCAGCTCTGCTACCATTGGTGTGTGAATGGGTGAATGAGACACGGTGTAAAGCGCTTTGGATAAAAGCGCTATATAAGTGCGCCATTTACCATTTTGCCATTTAACGGTTATATCACACGCTACAATTTCAACCTGTTTGTTTTATCGGCATTTTCCGCTGATATCTGCCTAGTTTTTACTGGATATCATTGTGAACACACTTAATTAAAGTCTCGGGTGATTAATGTGTAGCACGTGTCCCGTGCTGAATTTTCTGGTTCAGCATCCAGGTGTGGTGTGTCGCTAACTCCGCGGCACACAAGAGACTCCAGTGTCTGTGCGTTTGAATGAGGCTCGTCCAGATGCACCACCTGGATGTCCTGAATGGCTCGTGAGTAGAGGAGCCTCTCTCATCCTCATCCTCTCTCCCGCTAAAGCCTATTGAGACGAAGCCGGTGGGCTGGCACGCTCTTACAAAGCCAGATTGTGGTGTCCGGCGCTGGCAGGCACTCAGGAGCTCAATCAGGGCCTGGAAGCTGATCAGGGCACGCCATTCTCTTTATTCTACCGTATTCAGGAAAGGAATGCGTCTCCTCTCTTGTAAAGCACGGTGGGAACATTCTAGGCCGTTTCGGGGCTAGACCAACACCTCAGCGTTCTGTAAGAGCTGATTTCAGGTATCGGTCAGGCAGAACCGTGATAGTCAACTAGTGTACAAAGTAAACCAGGGGTGGTTTTGTTTTTTTTGTTTTTTTTTTTAAACCCTACCTAGTGGTCTGTTTGCCTGGTCAGTCGCTCTCGGATTCGGACCGCAGCAAATGTTCACAGTGTGAAAACCACCTTAGAAATGATCGCGGTTGAAAGTGTCATTCCTAAGAGTTTTAAAGCAATCATCGCTGTAGATTATATCATAAATATAGGCTCCATTCCACTATAACATCCTTCTGACATTTTGAAACACTCACATTTGTAGTGTAACCACACTCGATTTACATTTCATTGCTTAAAAGTATTTCCCCCCCACCCACTTCCTTCACAGGCACTGCAGAAGTTGGCTTCTCAGTATCTGAAGAAGGAATGGCCTGGGGTCCAGTCGGAAGAGCAGAAAGACTACAGGTACATTAGTGAGCGTTAATGTGTTGCTGCAAATGCCTTTGACATATTCAACACTCGGGTTTTTTATTTCGTTGTCTTTCGTGCGTGTTTGCAGGAACGTGTGCACGGTATGGAGGGCATATCTGGAGGGTGTAGTGAAAGTGACCCAGTCTCGGATCACTGGCTGTGACAGCTACAGGAGCCAGGTTTCAGAGCCTATCAAGACTTTCCGGGGGCACAAAGAGCAGCAGCTAAAAAAGGTACGCCTCTTACGAACACACTCAGGGAGATGAAAGCGACTGTAATAAATTTGCTTGCTGTCGTCATTCAGGATATCCCGGAAAGGAGTATAAAACTCGGACCTTATACGGTATCAAATGCTATGTCTCTTTTTGATCGACATTTTTTGTGCCTTAGTGTATCGAGCAGCTCACGCGGGTTCAGGCCGAGCTCCAGGACACGGTGAAGGACCTGACCAAGTCCAGAAAGAAGTACCAGGAGACAGAACAGATGGCCCAGGCTGTGAGGGAGAAAGCAGATATGGAGGCAAAGTGTGTGATTTTAGCTCTCGCGTTACGTTTGTCCTCTAAGGGCAGAACAAGACAATCTCCTGGAGTATAGTAATACCGATGATAAAAGATTAACATAGACCGATGTGTTAGTTAAATGAAGTAGACCATTTCCATTATTGGTTTCCTTATAATGTGTGCTTCTCTGAATAATCCGTCTCAGTGGAGTCAAAACACACATTTCGAAGCACCGAAATACACGCGCTTGCACACAAGCTGAGATTTCCTAACGTGACGCGTGCTCATATTTAGGATTTCACCCAGACTAGATCATATGTAGTGCTTTATGATTTCACCTTGCACTTGCCGTCTGACGATACTTCCTTTTGGAAGGAGAGAGGTCGGGCTTTCATTGTTCTGTCAAAAAACCAGAGGAAGTCACACCTGAAGAGGAAGCACTGTACATTCTGTACAGTCGTGATGAAAGACAGATTCGCCATTGTTTACGCTACCACTGTGTGTTGTCCATTTTCCCGGTGTAAATATACCCTTTTCTGTTCTCTCCATCTTGACGTGTCCCAAGGTCCAAACTCAGTCTGTTTCAGTCCAGATCCAGTTTAAAAAGAGCAAGCGTGAAGGTGAGTGGAGCAGTTACAACACTCTGAGAGATCCTACATAGAGTCTTGTGTTAGTTTAACGCTTGAACTGATGCCCAAGTTGGCTTCCTTGTATTCATTTGAAGGAACGTTAAAGAACATACACATTTTGCTCTTTTTCCAGTTGAAAGCCAAGAGAAACGAGTGTAACTCCAAAGCCACCCACGCCAGGAACGAATATCTGCTTAGTCTGGCTGCAGCCAATGCTCACCAGGCCCGTTACTACGAGACCGAACTGATCAGCTGCATTAAGGTGACACTCCATTTCTCACCCAGTTTATCACCTCAGGTCTGTTATGGAAGAGGAGTCACAACAAACAGAGCAGCTGGCCAACATGTGCGGTCATGGTGGGACGTTTACCAGTAGAAATAAGACACTCGTAGAAAGGAAGCATTGGAACATAGTTTTAATCAAGTAAAAAAAATAAATGAGGTATTTATTTCACTTCACTGATAACTTAACTTTAGCCCTAACTAGCTGAATATCTAGTCAGCAAAATACCATTGATCTATTTTTACTGCTTTCTATTTTTTACAAAAATTTCTCATGATTTTTTTAAATTTATCTTTATTTTTGCTAGTCGACCAGCATGAGCCAGCTGGAACCATCATGGAATTCACGCTGGTGCAAATAAACGCTATTATTTTCCAACTTCCAGTCCAAGTGCACAAGCTTCACTATTTTGTCTGAAAGTCTAATAAGGTGTGTCTAAGCAGGAATCATTGTCGAGAGAATGCACTCAGACGCACCCACGAACCACTTGAAGATAACTCTTACTAAACCGGGATGTTTGAAATTAGACTAGCGGAGATATAATCACGATTTCTCACGAAAGCCCGTGTGTATGAGAAGCCATCCCTTATCGTGTAATTTATAGCACCCACAGACAAATCCTGAAAGAACAGCAAGATATATAATGCATATATATATATATATATATATATATATATATATATATATAAAAAATCTCTATCCATCCATCCATTGTCTGTACCACTGATCCTTACTGGGTTGCGGGGAACCTGGAGCCTATCCCAGGGGGCATGGGGCACTTTGGCGGGGAACACCCTGGATGGGGTGCCAGTCCATCGCAGGGCACAATTCATTCACATTCATACACTATGGACACTTTTTGGACATGCTAATCAGCCTACAATGCATGTCTTTGGACTAGGGGAGGTAACCGGAGTACTCCACACACACACACGCACACACACACACACACACAACCCTAAATGAATAAAATAATAAAACCAAATAAAATCTTTAGTTCAATGGTACAGCCTTGTTGTTTTGTTCATCCCCAGATCCTGGACGGCAGCGTGTATGATCACGTGAAAGGCTATCTGGTTTCACTGTGTCAGGCCGAGCTGGAGGCATCCCACGTCGTTCAGGACACCTTCAGCTTCCTGCTGGAGAAGTCCAGTGGGGTGAGCGGAACACGCATGCACACGTGCCTTCGATGAACACACAGACGGCACAGTGGCCTCGTGTGTGCTGTTGGGAATTTGATCTGTCAGTAAAAAGCAGCCAGATCAAATCCCACTGCGTACACCACGACGTTTGTAAAGATGCCTGTTACGTTATGTTTCCGCACTGTTTGGGTCTTAACTGGACGCCTCTGTACAGCATTCACTTCAGAAATGCGCCTTAAAAGTTAGATGACACTGGAATTGGAGCTGTGCGCCAACATATGCAGAAACATTCACAGGGCTGAAATACATCCAAGTCAGAGTGTCTCGTTAATTACACTGATGCAGAAAATATGTCACGCAAGTGCCAGCAGTGATATCTGATCAGATCTCCCTCGCTGTTATCCCAGCTGTTCTTTATCTAGAATGTTGCACCGAGTCATTTTAAAGTTGTTCTGGTTTGGAGCCAGTCTCGCATCTTAGTAACACGATGATCTTTAGAGTTTGTTTCCATCCGTCTGAGCGAGACCTTATCTCTGGTCTAGTGTGTCTTCTGTGTGGTGTGGTGTGGTGTGTGATCACACAGAGTTAAGTTTCAATATGCACACACGCACCTACGCACAGGGCCTCTTTCACACTGAGCCGCGTGGTGTGGTCAGAGAGGTTCCACAGATGTTGCTAAACTGCATGGTTATACATTAACTGGTCATTGATAAGTGTGTTTCAAAACTAGCGCGACATAACATTGTGGGTTTTTTTTTTTTTTTTTTTTTTGGTTTTAGGTTATGCAGGACTTTCACCAGGAGCTCTTTATCCAGGAGAACCCTGCGTTTCAGAAAGCTTCCCTCTTCAACTTTCAACCCTGTGACAATGATTCTGTAAGTTCTTCTCTTCCAGGGACATATTAAACAAGGCTTGTGTGGAGTAAATATTAGGCCCAATTGATATACAATCATACTGAATCCTAAAAGACTTCCTGTTCATTATATTGGCTCACTACATAGGGTATAAAGTAAGGGCACTGCAGAACATCTGTAGTGAGCTTCACTTGTATGTAACGTCACTATGAGTTGACATACTTTGTGTACCTGATGTAGTTCTTTTTAAAAACAGATTTAGGATGATGATACCAGTAATATTCTGCACACTGGTGTCCGTTACCACTCCTCTCAGTTAGCCTTCTCTCCCCTGTTCTCCATACGTTTAAGCTTTCTCTCTCTTTGGACCCAGTTCTCCACTCGGGCCCCGGGACAACCTCACACTGGATAATTTGTTCAAGCGTCAAGCCTCTTTTTTGTTTTGTTTTTTTTTTTTTTCCTTTCTTTCCCTCCTAAAAATCAAACAAGCGCCACCCTGTTCCCAATGAAAATATTAGTGACGCGGCACTTCCCTCACCGAGACGGAAGAGTCCAGAAACACGTGGCCAGGGTGAAGCGGAGCGGAGCTGCAGGGAGGCCTGTAAAAGGGAGCTTTGTGAGGACGCAGAGCGCGTGTAGTCTAGCCGACTTTCCTCCGCCCCTCTCGCCACATAACATCTGAAAGTAGGAACCACACGCCACCTTCCCCCTGGCTCCACACACTCCTCCCTGACGATTTGTGCGTGTTACAAATATCTATAGATGATCTATGATGTACATAGATTACAGTTTCGGGGTGGGGTGGAGGGGGGGGGGGCAGCTTGTACATTCAGCTTCGATTCAATAGCAGCCTGTCTGTTCTGTACCACACACCCAAAATATGTGAGCGCATGTCAATGGTCCCATTCTTTAGCCGATTGCATCACTAAAGACTATTTAGTCTGTCAATATTTAGATGTCTGTCCACAGGCACGCTTCAGTATGGGTCCCCTCCTTTCTGGGTTTTTGAACTGTGTTTGTCCAAGTTGTCGCAGGCTTCTAGGTGTTATTGTTGAAATGATTGAATATTCGGGTAATAAGTTGAGAAAACGTGACCCTTTTAATAGCACATTTTGAAGGTATTGATGTTTATTATTGTTAATTTGTTTTTTTTTATCTCTGAACGGAATGTTACTGGGAGCTACATAGCACGGTCTTATTTTAAAATCTGCCTTATTTACACCATCGTTGTGTTTTTAGTTTGCTTTTTCGATATAAAAAAAAAACAAAAAACATTTGCATGTTTTCTCCATGCCAGCGGGTTTCTCTGGATTCCTCCCTCCTCCCAAGAGGACGTCAGTAGTCGGATTGGCTATGATAAATTGCCTCTAGGTGCGAATGAGTATGTGTGTGTGTCTGGAATTGAATCCAGGGTGCATTCTTGGCTCGCGTCTAGTGTTCCATATACACCACGATCCTGAGCAGAATAAAGTAGTTATTCAAGATTACCAGTAAAAGATGGATTAATAGCCAGATCATTTAGAAACATGGAAAAAGTTTGTTCAGGAATGCATTTTGTACTCCGCAGTTAAAATTGGTGTTTAAATGCTGCGAGTCAGTGAGATACGTTCTAACAAGATAATGCTTTAGTGGTTAGCACAGTTGCCTCGCACCTCCAGGCTTCGAATCCCGACTTCGCCCTGTATGCGTCACGTTCTCCCCATGCTTCAGGGATTCACTCCAGTTTCTTCCACCAGTCCAGAGACATACGTTGTAAGCTGACTGGCGTATTCAAATTGTCCGTAGTGTGTGAATCCTTGGCATAGGCTCCAGGAAAATGCATGTACAGAAAATAGCTGCACGGATGTTAGTGAACAGTTTGAGTCCTCATGACACTACGAATATCCACGTAATCCACACTCAACTACAGTACCTTAATACGCTTCATAGTATGCCTGGGTTTAATACAGGGGTCTTCAGTTTTATCCTGCTCTTTAAACGATTGGTAGGTTTCTCTCCAATATGGCTCATATGAAAACCTGCAGCATTTGTGAATAAGGTAGGCAAGGCTGGGTTTAATCCTTGCCTGATACTCTGGGAGTCAGTCTGGTTTGTTTTGCTACATCCCAAACCTGTATTACAACACTAAATAGTATGTAATAAGTAATAAGTACTAATACAAAGCTGTCTCTTTCTGTGATACTGCATGATACTCGGAGCATTATTTCAATTCACACAGGCATATAACTCCATACATATGTTATTTGAGGTATTCCTTGCAATGTGTTGAAATTGTCACAGGAGATGAGCTTGGGACTGTGACATTTCTCTCCTGGGGCAGGTAACGCAGATAGAGAAGGAGAGCGGCACGGCGGAGGAGCACAGTCTGAATAAAGAGGCGCGGAAGTGGGCCACCCGTGTAGCAAGGGAGCACAAGAACATCATTCACAGTCAACGGGTAAGATATATATGGTGATGGGAAGTGGTCTCGGGATGTAGAGGAGAGCGTTGATTGTGATTTTTGCGTTTGTAGAGTCTTTCGGGGTGTGAAGAGACACCTCAGCAAGAGCAGAACTCGAGTGAATTAGAGCTGAAGATGGAAGAGGCGAAAGAGAGCATCCGAAAAGCAGAGGTAAGAGTGTGCGTGTGCTTCGATTAATAATGTATCATCTGTTACCTGCTGGTAATCTGATGTTAGATAAATTGCTACACCGCTAGGCCATGGGCACCTCCTTCTGGTCGGGGATCCAGAATTTCACCTTTCATTTTAAACACAACCTCTCAGCTGTACAGTATCAGGAAAACACATGTTTGGCATTGCCACTGTCGAAACATTCTCTACAGACAGTCAAGCTGAAGGCTGAGGCTCGCCTGAACCTGCTCAGAGACGTGGGCGTGGCCGTGGACACCTGGATAAAGAGCGCCATGAACAAAGTGATGGAGGAGCTGGAAAACGAAAGATGGGCCACAATGACAACTCACGATGCTTCTCTTTCTGTAAGTGAGAACATTTACTAGTCATACTTTAATAGTAATTAATAAACGAGTCCAAGTCTCGCTATGTTTACGCCTATTTTTCATTTGCTTCTAGAGCACAGCAGACTTTGACAGAGAGGAGGACGAGGAGACCGAGGACACGGAAACTCTAGATGATAGCAGCTCCAGTCCTTCTAGCACCTTGAGGAACTACCCTCTGACCTGCAAAGTGCTTTACTCTTACCAGGTCTGTTTCTGAGTCGGAGTAGAATCATGGAATATCTTAATTCTGTTTGTTTATTTTTTATTCTTCTAGGAGTGATCTTGCATAGGATTATTTTATTGATTTTTTTTTTTTTTTCTGCATTCAATAGGCATCACAACCAGATGAGCTAACTATTGAGGAGCAGGAAGTGCTGGAAGTCATAGATGATGGTGATATGGAAGACTGGGTTAAGGTACATCAGGTGCACATAAGACATACTGACATGTTACTGCAAATGATATGCTTTGTTCATTGTTATTGAAGTATTGAAGAGGTTCGAATACTAGTATTGTCCAAGCCTGCCGTTTACAACTAATCCGTCTGTTTTATTTATTAGTCAGTCACCATCTGAGCGCAAATTCCTGTTCTGATCCATCAGCATTGACATGATCTAAAGAGAATCAAATAATTTTGGTTACATTAATGCAGACCAATCTCAAACTATGACACAGGTTCTCCTGTTTGTTTTATGGTGTTCCAGTACGATATTTTATTTTCGTACATAAATGCACCTCTAACAACACTGTACAGTACTGTTACATGGTTGATAAGAAACTCTTAAGCTACTTCAGACTCTGTTTTGTTTTTAGGCCAGGAACAGAGCAGGGCAGGTAGGATATGTGCCTGAGAAGTACCTGCAGTTGCCCTCCTCTAACAGCCTATTGAGCATGCTTCAGTCCCTGGCAGCCCTGGACACACGCTCGTACTCCTCCAATAACTCCACCGAGCAAGAGCCCGAGTCCGCCACTGAGCATGTCCAGACCAGCCCTAACGGAGACAACAGCGGTGAGCAGCCAGTAAACACTACATAACATACCACGCAGACACTGTCATGGGTAGTGATGACGTATACGTGGTCCGAGTTATGTAACCTAATTTCAAATAAAAAAAACATGTAATCCTAGGAAGTTTCTTTTGAGAATGTCTCCAATCAGATTACAGTACACTGTACAACATGAAGATACATTTTTGCCGTCAACGAATCACAATCTGTTCGTTCATAATCGAATGAATTTGCCTTTAAACTGCACATCCTTTCAATTGAGATCAGGGCAGCTGTGGCTCAGTCGGTAGAGCGGGTTGTCCACTAATCCACTAATCGTAGGGTTGGTGGTTC
>JAFFST010052261.1:153312-182462 GCA_022414735.1 Noturus placidus
TATGGTATCATATCAGAACAGTGTGCTGACTCCCGAAGGCTGAGTGAGGTTTCATGAAAAGAGCTAGAAAGGTGGATTCATAGCTCCCAAAGCCAGAGAGTGACTTATTCAGATAGACAACGCTCAAAAAGCACTTTAGTGTTCAGCGTTATAGAGCATTTCAGTATTATTGCTTGTGGAGTCTGCTGTCGTCAATATATTATTTAGTTCATGCTGCTAGTCCTGATAGTTTAGATTCCACCATTTTCGGTTTAATGTAATTTATTTCCATGGAATTATTAATATGTAACAGTCTTCTTCTCTAACACAATTTTCTTTCAACCAGGTAGTTTACAAGCGACCTGAGGCATAGAAGAGCACTATACCTGTAACGGTCATGTTCTGAGGTTCTGCGTTTGTTTTATTCATTGCAGGTTTAGAAAGGTGATGATCGTGCTGAAATGTACCGGTAGTTAACTAGAGCAACATTAAAATGTATATTTTTGCATTTCTTGAGACCTGTTGCATGTAAAAAAAAAAAAAAATTCTTCACGAGTTCAGTTTAATTTTCCCGTTTTCAGTATCAGGTGGTGGAGCGGCCGTTTATTTCCTCGACGTCGCGTAAAAGCGTCCGAGCATCCAAACGAACTCTGTTGCCTTAGCGACAGCGTCAAAAGAGAAAAGTCATGTACGTATTTATCATGTAAAAATGATGGATAATAAAAGTGTAAAATACGCTTTCCAAAGTGATCTAAGCCATCCTCATGGAAAGATTTGTCAAGTATCTGGAAGATATCCAGTACAAAAAGACCCTGCTATGATACTTTTGCTGTTTGCTGCTTTAATGTCTTTATTGTTTTACTTACACATACACACATACATATATATATATATAAATAAAAATGGGTCCGAAATGGGTTTTCTCAGGAGGGTGGCTGGCCTCTCCCTTAGGGATAGGCTGAGAAGCTCGGCTATCCGAGAGGAACCTCAGAGTAGAACCGCTGCTCCTTTGCGTTGAAAGGAGTCAGTTGAGGTGGTTCGGGCACCTGGCAAGGATGCCCCCTGGCGCCTCCCTAGGGAGGTGTTCCAGGCACATCCAACTGGGAGGAGACCTCGGGGAAGACCCAGGACTAGGTGGAAAGACTATATTTCCGCACTGACCTGGGATCCCCCAGTCAGAGCTGGTTAATGTTGCTCAGGAAAAGGAAGTTTGGGGTTCCTTGCTGGAGCTGCTACCCCCGCGACCCGATTACGGATAAGCGGTTGAGGATGGATGGATGGATAGAGAGCTAGATAGAGAGATAGAAAGAAATAATGTGTGTAAGCTGAGCCCTGCGATGGCCAGGTGCCTCATCAGGTGTGTATTCCCACCTCACATCCAGTTTTCCTCGAACCACCAGGATAAAGATGAAAGGTTTGAGTGATCCAACTGAAGGTGTGGCCTAATATTCTAATGACCACCTTGATTGACATCTATCAGTTTTAAGAATTTAAGCCAGCTAGAAAACTCAAACAGAACTCAAAAAAACAGCATAAGTAAGCGCTAACTGGTTTCAGCTCTAAGTCATTTCACCAGGTTAACACGAGCTTGCTAGTTTACTAGCATAACAGCTATGTGGGTGAGACCACCAACATTAGTCTTCCGATTGGTTGAAGTCGAAAACACCCCCCCCCCCAAGAATAGGACCACCCACTTTACAGCTAAAAAGTACAAATATACTGTTAAAATAAATGTAGATGTTACAAAGTGACCAATTATTTCTACTAGCGACATGCATGAGCAACATGACCTGAATTACAGAGCCTTTTACGGTGCGTCGAGCCCTAGCCCCCAGCAAAATACCCGATTTAAACCACAGGAGTGGTTCTGTGTAGAATGTTGAGGCTTGTAAAACTGTCACAGAGACCTGCGATTTTGTTTCTCGCCACAGACGCACACGCAATAAGCATACATGCAGAATGTTGCTTGAAGGTATCAATCATGAGAACTGGAAAGGTATGCAAGCTCGCTGATAGGCATGTTAGTGGTGTTTAAAGAGCTCACACCTAGATTTCTGACAGAAAACAAGAGTGTCTAACTGAAGTAACCTACACAAATAGTGTGTGTTTGGTTCCCAACACAGTATAGCAAGTTAAACAAGTGCTGTCTACAGTGTACGTATTGTAGATAGTTTAAATAAAATAATAATAATAAAAAAAACAGAGAGAAATCTCTCACTTCATTTAGGAGATGGCTAATAACCTGCCATTTAAATAAAATAATCAATACACAGCATTGATGATTTGACGTCGATTCTTACAGGAACACCAATGGATTTTAAAGCACACGTCAGATTTTATTACAATAAGAGAAAAGCAGCAGTTTATAAAATGCACAAGATATCAAATGTAACACTGTGCCCTTGCTGAATCGGATACGAACGAGCAAAAAGTGCTCAAAATGCAAAGAATTATGCGTTTCAACATCCTCTAGAATGTATTTAATGCGACCATAAACTCAATCAAATCACAGTCTGAAAACTTTTCATGCTTTCAGAACATGAACATTTAAATGACTGGAAACTGGTTCAAGTCTCATAGGCTGCAAGTTTTCACAGTTCTCTTCTGTCGGGTTTAGGAGAGCCCGCATAACTTCTCACTCACGTCCCACAACTTCTTGGCTACGGAACTGTCTCTGGCTTTGGCGCTCACTTCCTGCACAGCGCAGCAAGAAAAGTAGCGCCCGCTGAGAGGCTCGATGCCTTCCTGTAGAGCACAGTGGAGGGTCGTCTGGGCGCCAGACGTCGGATCCTGGAACAGCAGCCAGGATACCGGTTCGATGAACACCTTCTGCCAGAGACTGACGTGACGGGAGAGCTCGGTTTTCACAATACCTGTTAGGGTTAAATGAGAGTTCGTCCTTGATGTATTAGGTTTGTCGATCATCACGTTCAACATGAGAGGTTATCGTACAAAACACACTGAAGACAAGTTTAATGAAAAAATAAATAAATAAAGCCCGTACAATGTTGACAGGTATGGCTTAGGTATGTTAGGAACTGTAGAAATGTGAACTGGTTTAAATGGCTGGATATCTGAAGATTCTTGCTGAGAGAAACCAGTCTCATGAAACATTGATTAATTTTCCAGGGACTTACCAGGGTGAACACTGTAGCAGGTGACATTAGTACCCTTCAGCCTCTTAGCCAGCTCATGTGTGAAGAGAACATTGCAAAGCTTGCTGTTGCAGTAGGCCTGAAAGAACTGCCAGCTGTATCTCCCACTACCCAGGTCTTTGCTGGTGACCAGTGCATCGAAGTCGATCTTGCCCCATTGATGAGCCATCGAGGACAGGGTGATCACACGGCTTCCAGGGCTCTCCTTAAGCCGGTCCAGCAAGAGGCACGTCAGCAGGAAGTGGCCAAGATGGTTGACACCAAACTCGATACCAAACCCATCTTCAGTTCGACCGTCCGCTACAAGACCTGGAGAAGAAACAGTGTCCTTTCATTTAATAATTGTTGAAAAGTTGTCACAACTTAGCCTGACTCCAGACCCAGTGTCAGGTCTACCTGATTGAACTCACAACCCTCTCATCACTAGCCTTTGAGCGTTCGGATATTGATCATCAGCAAACCCGCATTTTACCTGCATTGTTAATAAGTACATCCAGCTTGGGTTCCATCTTCAGGAAGGTCTCGGCGAAGGAACGTATGGATTTCAGACTGCTCAGATCGAGCTGTATGTACACCACATCAGTACTCCTAGTCACCTGAAAATAAAAACAGGCTCATCGTCTGCTTAATCCTCTTCAAAATGGACCACCCAAAGTGAACCGTGAGAAGCGTCTTTACCTTCTTAATATCGCTGATGGCGGCTTCGGCTTTCTTTTGGTTCCTACAAGCCAGGATCACTTTTGCGCCCCGACCTGCAAGTTCCATCGCTGTGGCTTTGCCAATACCAGTATTACCACCTGAGGAAGATATAAACACTTCATCATTCTCATCGTTTAACCATAAACGTGTCTTTATACATGCTGAACAAAGCAGAAGTACTAATTACGAGGAGATGAGTCCATTATGGACCTTCTGGAAGTCTATGGTACCAACGCCATGTGGTGTGGTGGCTTGGTAGAAAGAGTAGGAACACACTTTATTATTAACTCTATCTTGATGGTAATCTTTCATTAACATCCATGCTGGGGAAACAAAGGAATGAAACCATGACAGAAATTCTAATGGTTTCCACTACAAATACCATTACCGGTCACAAGCTATAAAACATTCCACCAATAGAAAGTAACAAATTACCAGTAGAGACCCACAGGGACTATTACAGTTTCCATTAAAACCAATACAATAACCATTAAAACCCATTACAAAGCTTCTTTTTTTTTGTCTTTTTCCCCCAGCAAGGATAATTGCTAAGAATTTAACGTGTTTTAGTCCTGCTGAACTTTGAATGAGAACTCGTCAAACCCGTCCCAGGAGTCTGAAGGATGGACGTCTGGATAAATGAAGACTTACCGGTAATTAGGACCGTTTTCCCATTCATGTGTCTCGTGCCTGTACATTTCGACTTCTTAAACAAGGTGTTCAGTAAAGTCAGGTACACTATTCCAATTATCACGCCACCAGTGACCAGAGAGAACATGTCGGAAGCGGATTCACGAGTTTGTGCTGTGATTTGAGAAACACTGAGTGCTTTTGTACCGGATCAACGTGACGCATCGAGGCCTGACTGACAGGTTTGTTCTCTTTTCGGTGCGCGCGCGCGCGTGTGCGCGTGTGTCTATACAGTAACCAAACCGGTTCATTAGTTCAACGCGATGAACAAAGTGAGAGTTTTGGCGTCTTTCTGTTTGGCAGGTTTCACACTTTCTTCATAAATAACTTGAAATTTTTACAGTTAAATCGTTAGCAAGCTGGCTAGTGGAAGTAACCGTCATTCCACGACTGAGGCGCCATTTTGTTTTGCACTGATAATCTATTAACATATACGTCTCCTTCACAGCAACGTTTCCATGGCACAGCAGCCCACACTTTACCTCGTAATATTGGCTAATACTTCAAAATATAATATCATATCAATATATTTCATGTGTAAATATATCTTTTTTTAAAAAAAAAAACTCTTTATTACATTCTCGAAGCCTCCATTTTTAAATCCCGTGCTGTGGAATATTCCAGCGAGGTGTTATTTTATTTTTATTATTATTGTTTATTAGTCTGTGACATTGACTGATAAAGACGTGATAGATTTATGATATAATTTAAAGTATAGGTTGATTTTTTTTTTTTTTTTTTTTGTTATGAATAGCAAGTAAAATATAAATCACATACAATGTCCTCATGCCATTAGCATGGATGCTAGTGAACCAGCTTGTTTGCTGAAAAACCTCAAACCTGTCATTCATTCGAAGCAAAACGGCCATTTAAGAGACCTTGAGATGGGTTATCACATTGTATATATCTCTTATTTAATGTATGTTTTCTTCTATTCAGTTGTATAAAATGATTTACAAATGAAATTGCACCCCAGTCATGTAACTAATCACATGAATACTTGAACCTCAGTTGTACATCATACTGATTAAAGATGCTCACAGGCTGCTTAGTCTTTACATATTTAGAAAAAAATAAATAATTAACATTACACTGTATAACATTAAAAAAAAAAAAAAAAACATAAAATAACATTACACTGTATGTGTTTGGCTGACTGAAAAGTCAGAAAACAATGAGTGTAGTGTACCAATAAGCACCATCTCTACCCTTTGATTCAATGATAATGTTTTGGAAGAAACTGGGGTTCGAGTCCCGCCAGGGCCATGTGTGTGCGGAGTTTGCATGTTCTCCCTGTGTGTCGGGGGTTTCCTCCGGGTACTCCGGTTTCCTCCCCCAGTCCAAAGACTGCATGTTAGGCTGATTGGCGTATCTAAAGTGTCCGTAGTGTATGAATGTGTGTGTGATTGTGCCCTGCGATGGACTGGCACCCTGTCCAGGGTGTACCCCGCCTTGTGCCCGATGCTCCCTGGGATAGGCTTCCCCCGTGACCCTGAAAAGGAGTAAGCGGTTGAAGATAGATGGATGGATGGATGTATGGAAGAAGTACACCATAAGTATAAATAAATACAAAATCACATAATCCATAGTTTAACTCCTGTTGGTTCCTGACTGTGTGGACACATTCGATAAACATGGAATGAAAACATGCGCTGCTAAGTATGAAAACATAGGTAAAAGGTCAAATTTAGTCCAACTGTGTACACAGAAAGATTCCCAATAATCAGAAAGCCTTTTGCGGTATGTGCCACTTTTCTATATAGCACAAAATATTATGAAGAAAATTACAGTACAAGGCGCATGGTGGTTTAGTGGTTCGCATGTTCGCCTCACACCTCCAGGGTCGGGGGTTTGATTCCCACTGGGGCCACGTGTGTGCGGAGTTTGCATGTTCTTCCCGTACTGCGGGGGGTTTCTTCCGGGTACTCCGGTTTCCTTCCCAGTCCAAAGACATGCACAGTAGGCTGATTGGCGTGTCCATAAGGTATGAATGGGTGTGTGATTGTGCCCTGCGATGGATTGGCACAGGTTCCCCGTGACCCTGAAGGAAGGATAAGCGGTGTAGAAGATGGATGGATGGATATACAGTTCAGTATAAAAGATGACATATTGAAGAAGTAATGTATTTGACACAGAAAAGATGTTTGGTGACAAGTAACAAAAATAATATGGTGTTATGAATCTTTGGGGGGTTTTTTTGCTCTTTTTTTTTTTTGCTATAATAACTACCTCATTGCAGATCAAATTAACCCTAAAATGAATCCACCCAAAGCCTGATCGTGAAAACGTTCAAAGTAGGTTATGACTCGGATGACTCAGGGTTTACCTCATGCACGCTATGTGAATGTGTGCGATTGGCTTAGCTACCCTATTTAGGAATCATAGGAATTTTGTCTGACTTAGTTCAGACTGAATGTTAAGGCTGGTGACTTCATGCTTGACGTATTTATTACGGAAATACCGAATGGCATCAGTGACATCAGTTGTCAAGATCGTCCGAAGGCTTTATTGAACTGATCTATTGCGTCCTTCTTATCTTTTTTTTTTTTTTTTTTTTTAAATAACGTAATGTTTATTTACGTACATCTTGGAAT
Source organism: Noturus placidus (assembly GCA_022414735.1). Lineage (NCBI taxonomy): Eukaryota > Metazoa > Chordata > Actinopteri > Siluriformes > Ictaluridae > Noturus > Noturus placidus. Next base: position 160,430 of record JAFFST010052261.1, read on the forward strand.
TAATCTGGGTTTTTTTTTTGTTCCAGACGTAAGCTAGATGTAAATAAAATAGAAGTCAAATTATGATATGAAGTTAAATTGCATAATGCAGTTGTGCCCAAAAGTTTTCATACCTCTTGCAAAATCTCTTAAATCTTACACATGATCAATGTAAATTATTATGTTTAAAGATCTTTTTTTTTTTTTTCCATTTAGTACTGCCCATCAGACGCTAAATAAGATAGTTACATGTCTCCCAGAAGACAAAATATTAACAATTTATACTGATCATACTGTTTAAAGGTTTACACCCTGGCTCTTAATGCTCAAATGCTCTTGGTTTACCTTTGTATTTGCATTTACATCCATGGGCCGAGTTGGGTGTTTTTTTTTTTTTTTTACCTTCTCACACTGTGAAAACACACGTATGCAAAGGACAGAAATAGTTTCCTGTCACCCTCTTATTATCGCACTGCATGCAAATTACTTGAGTTATTAGATATGATATCTTGGTACCTGATTAGAATGTGATGCAAAACATCTAAACATCAATACATCCCTAACATGTAGCAGGTCCAGCTATGCCAGTCTTTCAGTGACTTCCCAAAGCTTCTTAGCTATGGCGTCGTCTCTAGCCTTGGGGTTCTGTGTGTTGTTAAACGGAAGTAGTTACTCATGCACAAAATTCTTTTTGGCATGTATAAGCGAGTAACGCCAGTCGAACAGCGTCAATCAAAAGTGAAGTAACAGCAATTAAGCAGATGATGCGTTAAGTAATTTATGGACAGATGGAAGAAAAATACAGTTCATGGATCGCTTAGCATAGTCTTTTTCCAAACTTCAACTGTCCAGTTTCGGTGAGCCTGTGCCCAAGTTAAGACGGGAGTAGAACTTGGTTTCTGTTGTTGTAGCCCATACACCTCAAGCTTCAGGTGTTTTTCTGCTCAGCATGGTTGTATACAGCATGGTTATTTGAGTTACCATAGCCATTCTCTGACCTGAGTGCATGTCCTATTATGCAAAAACTGGACACGCTGCAGACATTTAACTTGTGGTTCTGTGTGGAAACAAGCTTGATACGATGACCCCAGAACCGATAATGAAAACACCGTGTGAAAATTCCCTAAGTAATAATGGTGCCTGATGCTCTGATGATGTAAGAGATGCAAAAATCATGCAGAACTGGTTCTAGATCTCGGCAAGCCTGAGGCTAAAAAGAAGAACAATGAAGATTTAGTTAGTCCAAACAGTGTCAAACACCCATTCTGTCATTATTGTAGCTAATTTAAGATCTAAAGCACTGAAGCGAATCCCAGCTGGTCTCTTCAAAATGTCAGAGGGTGGAATTTGGAATTCAAGTTTTATCTTTTTAATAGTGTTTAGAGCAGTCTTAAGTCGCTTCTTGTCCCTGCAGGCCAATATCACTCGTGCTCCTCTTATAGCAAGCTCTAGTGCTGTGGCCTGTGTTAGTCCAGGGTTCCAAGGCCTGTCCTGCACATTTTAGTGTTTTCTTTGCTGTTAACTTGCTGATTAGTTGAATTAGTATGTGACTGTAAACACGAGTGATAAAAGATCTAAAAGAGCAAATTAAAAGTACAAAATTAATACCCTTAACGGTACTACCGCAGCAGCTAGTTAAATACCAATACAATTTAAAGTGCTCTTAACATATTGATATATCAGATGATATTGGTGTGTGAGTGTGCTCTCATTTGTAAGTCGCTATGAACAATATAGTAGTAGACCGGAGTATTTTTCATATTCAAATGAAAATAATATAATAAATAATAACCGTTGGAATATAAAACACATCTGGCACCTAGTGTACTTCTCAAGCATACTCACAAATGCTAGCATTAAAAAAAAAAGTACATTAGTGCAGTTTCCCCAAGTATTTAAACTAGCATATAAAAACTACACTTATGTACTCATCATAAAATATACTTAGACAAGATAATATATTAAAAGGTAAACTATTACATATACTTCTTTTCAGAGTATACAGAGTCAGACAGAGAACAGTGTGTGACCGCTGAAATCTCTGGGGTGTTTTTTCTCAGAAGAAACTACAGCGTAAAAAAAGAGATTTAAAAAGATATCCCTCCCACTATGCGCATATATATATATATATATATATATATATATATATATATATATATATATATATAATATATACACACATATGTGTGTGTGTGTATATATATGTATATACACACACGTGTGTGTGTGAGAGAAAGAGAGAGGCTAATTATTGGACAGGAGGAAGGGGACAGTATTATTAATGAACACTTTGTATAACACATTTATGTATTGTACGGCGCGCCCTCTGGTGGCGAATCAAACAACAGACAGGTTCCGAATACTAGTTAAGAACGGGGCGGGGCTGCACTTAATTTAATTTATTCAATTTTGTATAGCGCTTTTTACAATTGTACATTGTCTCAAAGCAGCTTTACAGAAATATCATTTTTACATTTTACAAGCGACTTACTAATGAGACCACATTCACACACCAATGGTAGCAGAGCTGCATGCAAGGTGCTAGCTTGCCATCGGGGGCAACTTAGGGTTCAGTGTCTTACCCAAGGACGCTTCGGCATGGGATCACCCGGGCCGGGATTCCAACCACCAACCCTACGATTAGTGGATTAGTGGACAACCCGCTCTACCCACTGAGACACAGCCGCCACTTCTAGGTAGGGCTACATCTGGGCTAGGCGTCAACGTCATTACATTGCCACACCTTCTCACCATGAAGCCTGAGAGTCCCTTGGTGTGTCTGGGGGCGAAATTGCACCTTTACACTCAATTTGATGTTTCTATGACGAGGAGAATTCCTAACACCTTTGTACAACCGTGTGAAAGCTTTCAGGTCTATTTTAAAACGTTGTGTTATTATTAAAAAGGTTATTTCATTAAAAACAACATCAACAAAGACCAGGGAAGAAGAGTCTAACACATATATATGAATGAATGACTAAAACCAACTGCATGCTCAAGGCAGCAATCAATCAGCTGCTTGTTGGTGCGATATCATTGGTTGGTTGTTTACTGCCTCAGTGGGAGTGTTCTTCATTCAGGATTTCATGCTTCTTTGTGATATTATTCATTTTGCTAATGAATCCTTTCTACCAGTCGCCTTGGTTTTACATTTTACGGTGCGGTGTAATTTTAGAATAGCCCATTTTGGCAAGAAAACCTCAACACTTGCGACACCGCTACCCAATCAAACTAATATGATGTACAATATAGTACAATAGCTCTGAAAAGAACAAACCACAAGCCAAGGTATTTCTAAAGCATGTTATTTAAAATCTTTAGATATTTACATTGTTTAACAGACTGGTCAAAATTGTAAGAACAGAGTACGGGAAACTGTTCTGATGAAATCTCTTGGAAACAGACATATGCATAATGACTACAGTATTGAACAGAGGGGGAAAAAAAAGGACTTAACACTTTGATAGCTACAGGACATCAACCAAATGAAGCACTGTACAAATATAAAAAGCCAGAATAGTTCTATGTATATAGAACTCACTGCTTCCCTCATCATGATCTGTACACAATGGATTCCTTTCATATTGGTGTGTGTGTGTGTGTGTGTGTGTGTGTGTGTGTGTATGCCCCGCTGTTCACACGTGGGTTACACGGATACACAGACATATATACAACGTGTAAGTGTATTCGCATGTGTACGAGCACACGTCCGAATCGCGAAGAGGCTACAGCGAAGGAAGTGAAAAGGGGAACACCAGAACGTTACTATACTTCCAAATACAGAACATTTTAAATAAAAATGAGTAAATAAAAAAAAAGGTTCTTTCTTATGGGAAAAAAAAAAAAGAAAAACAAAGTGTTTATATAAAAACTATTGTTACTGGCACAAAATAGAACGTGCTCTGATTTCTTTACAAGTGGAAACTTCTTGCTTGATCGTTGGTTCGTGCCATTTCATGAACGCGATCCCTTTTAAAAACATGGTTGCATTTACACATACACAAAAGTTTCTATGTGTAATTCTCCCACAAAATCGGAGCTTCAGAAGGGGGGGGGGGGACTTCACCTCATGCAAGTGTGTGAACAATTAAATAACTATGAAAGAGAGCGTGTAGTTTTGTACATGTCCGAGCTCCGAGGCTGGTTAAGAGGTGCAGGTGGCACCAGAGGTGGGCAGGGCTAAGGAACGGGGTTGTGGTGCAGCACTGGCACTTGGTGGATCTGGGCAGTGGGTTTAGTCAGCGGCTCCCCCTGCTGGATTGGGCTGCACACGATGCTACTCGTTCCTTCTTCTTCCTTCGGCTGTTTGCTAGCGAACTCGGTGATGCTGAAGACGAACTGCAGGCAGCCGAGCTTGACGTGGCTGCCATGGTGGAGGAGCGCTGTGCCTTCCCAGCCCGCACCACTGCCACCTATCAGACTGGAGCCGCTCGCCTTGCAGCCGCACGGCCGGAGATGCGAGTCCTCGGCTTGGCTGCTCATCACTCCGCTAACGTTGCCGCGCTCCCTGTCCTTCTCCTCTTCCTGCTTCCTCTTTTTACAGCGACCTGGATGGGAAAAATCAAGCAAAAGTAGTAAAGTAAAAAAAAAAAAGGTCTGGACCTAAAATGTAAATCATAATCCGGATGGATAACAAGCACATACGGATGATGCTCTGCACTTTGGACACCAGGCCACTGGATGGACTTGGCCCGGTTTTCTCCGAGAAGTCACAGGAATACAGCACGTTGTCCACCGTTGTCCCGTGCTCGCTGTAGTTCAGCAACTCGTACTGCTTCGTATTCTAAAAAGTACAGGAGTTGCATATCGTACAACGTAAAGCTCACTAAACAGCATAGCGGCACCTTACTTGGTCATAACTGGAACAAAGTGAAGCATTCGCGTCCGTTACCTCATCGTAAAATATGCAGGCGTGTTTTCCCGACACGTAATTGCAATGGCCGTAATTCATAAGGCACACGTCCATGTCCGCACCTGAGGAGATGACGACGACGACAATGGTCTGGTTGTGCTGCATACATCTCAAACATTAATGCGTGCTAGGAGTGAGACTCACCAGTTCCAATGTAAAGGCTTCTGTAGCACATGCTGACTGCCGCTCCCTTCCCGGATAGAGGATAAAACGTCGCTCGGGCCTGTACATCCTTATTTTGCGCTGAGAGAAGAGAGATGCAGTGAATACCTAATTCACGAATATCTAATTACAGCGGACTTCTAGGATTCCTGTGCATTTTTCCATTTCGAATTAACCCAGTCTTCAGTGATCCATGTCATAATTGCCTAAGAATTAATTATGCAACATTGACTTTCGTTACAGTTCTCCCAAAAATTCTCCGAGGCGTGTTTTCGGAACAGAAGTATTCTTCGGGGCGGCTGTGGCTCAGGTAGAGTGGGTTGTCCACTAATCGTAGGGTTGGCGGTTCGATTCCCGGCCCACATGACTCCACACACTGAAGTGTCCTTGGGAAAGACACTGAACCCCAAAGTTGGCAGCTCTGCTACCATTGGTGTGCGAGTATGTGTGAATGAGTTTACTCGTTTAAGTAACGTAACGAGTAAACGTACCCCGTACTGCGCTCGGTCCGACTAATCGGCAATGAGATTCATAGATAACGATTTTCAGAATAGATTATTATCGATTACTTGTTTCAGCTCTTCTGGAGTCAGGAAATAAGAGCAGATGGAGTACAGTACCTTCAGTGTGCCGGCTTCGCTGTGTGACGGAGGGGATCGCAGTTAACTTTGCATCACTCTGCACAGGAAGTGCTTTCGGCTCTAAGAGCTGCTGGATCCGCTGCCACGCCAGGAGTTTGATGAACCGCTCGTCTAATGTGTTCAGCTCGATCTCTGTAAGAAAACATGTTTAACTGAAAAAAAAAGAAAAAACAAAAGCCACATTTCTGCTTCAAACTGCTGCTTGGCACCACACTCACCTCCAGTTCCCTTCATCATGCTGTTTAAGCAGGTGGACAAGTCTCCCAAATTTAACAGGTCGGACCCTTTGCCTTGTGCCGCAGCATCATCTCGAAGTTTTCCGTCTGTAAAAAAAACTACAAAGGTTTCTGCCATTTGCCCAGAAAGTCCATTTGTTTAATGAATGCAGTTCTGGGACTTACCAGAAGAGGGCACTAAAGACACCTGGCAGCTTGTACTGGTATCTGGTAGGTGAGATGATGGCAACCTTGGGGAAGCCCTTTGAGCATGAGGGGGGCTGGGCTCCGATTTAACACAAGCCGATGGAAGGGATTCTGTAGCAGCACAGGACTTTAAGTCTTCAGTCTTTATTAGCGCAGGGCCGGCATGATTAGGTAGGACCACGATAGACGGAGTATGTGAACGTGGTGCGTTCGAGTCCTCAGGGGCAGTGGAACACGCCTGCCCGAGTTTGCCGTTGGTGTGGGCCGGCCGCTCTACAGGACCGTTACTGGTGCCACAATTCTGACAGGGTTTTTCAGTGCAGGAGCTGCACACTCTGTGCTCCTCAGAGTTTAGGCTGAGGGATTCCGGCGTTTTCCCCGAGGCTGTCGTGTCCGTGCTATGGGAACAATGCAGATTCAGGGAGCTGGCGTCCTTAACGTCGGTCTTTTCGCATGGCGAGGATGACGTCTGCTTGGCAGACAAATGGCGCATGATGCTACACTGAAGCGAGATCACGTCCCTAAGCCACTGCAAAGAGAAGATAAGGTCAAGAGTGAACCTCGTTTGTTTGGATTCATCGCACTGGGATAACTAGATTTGACAAAAGGTCATTCCAAAAATCCCTTAACCCGTGTACTTGTTCTACCTGTTGTTGCTCTTCGTCACTGCTTAAGTGGTTGGACGGCAAGGCTTCAGAAGCACCCGAGCAGATCAGCTCACCGTCCCGAATTCCAGCGGGCATCATCATTGTGGGTGGATTATGGTACTGTGACTTGATAGCATCTGGGACCTTGAGGGGAAAGTCGAGTCTGCTTTTAGTTACGACGGACACTGAAAACACAGTTAACATGATTTAAAACTGTCCTGCTGTACACTCAGATTGACTGAACGAGGCCCGACCTTGACCGTTCTCTTGGCGTTACTATGGGGCGCTCTTCGCGTCGGAGGGTGTTGACGGTGTACTCGCTGTAGGAAGTCCACTTTTACGGCATGCTGGGAGATGCGGTCTTGAAACTGGTCAAACAGCTGGCAGCGGTTGCTCAGAGTCAGGTTGCGCTGGTTCAGCTGAAATTAAGCAGGATCAGAGATTAAAACTAGACGTCTATTCGGTTTGGCGAGACAAATTAAGCACTTTTTGAAGTAGGCTTACCACCAAGTGCTCAATATGATTGGGACACATCCATCTGCCCGCGGGCATGGCTGTGAGCGGAGGGTCCAGGCAGTCCATGTGGAACAAGAGAGGGCAATAATCGCACTGGATCAACGGAGCCAGCCTACAGCTCCTGCAACACAATATCGTCTCAGATAAAACTGGTATTCGTTTTAATAAAACTTTGCAGTTCGTGGTTCGAGGCTCGGCTTTCTGCGTTTACAAGCTTCGTTCGGTTTCACGTCCCAGGAGAGAGAAAGTCGTCATGGTTACCCTCACCACAAAAGCAATTTGAGGTAATTTTATGCCTTCTGCCGATCGCACTGAGAAGTAGCTCAGAAGTACCAAAGTGAAAAAGTACTAAAGTGCGGGGGAGAAATAAATAAAATCACGGCCGGTTCTTTCCGCACGTTATGGTAGAGCGAGACCGGTACCTGGTGCAGGTGTAGCACACTTTGACTGGCAGTGGGACGAGCCCGTAGTGGTCCAGCTCGTGTTGCGGCCGCTTCACGTTCTTCCCCGTCGTCTCCTCTTTCCTCCTCTTTTTACTGGTTCCTGAAAGGAAGGTGACATACAGCATCGTGTTTAAAGGAGCACACTGCATAGCTAACACAAGACGTCGTATTGAGGAATACACGAGGGGCAAGTAGTGCAGCACGTGTAGGATAAGAGCAAGCGATGTTATTTTCAGGACAGATCAATAAAATAAATATGGCGTAGTATAGTTTGTTCTGTTTACTGAGATTATAAACCTGAATAGCAGCGTAAATAAAGTGTAAATCAAGAGTGGGGTGTTAATCGCCTCAGTTGTGTGTGACCCTCATGCGCCATACCTGGAAGTGCGGTAGTGCAGGTGAGGTCATTGGGTAGCTGGAACTGCGTGGGGTTCCTCTGCATGGCGGCGGCAATCAGCAAGTCAAAGGGCCTCTTGAGCGTGGACGGCCCGCTCTCGGGCTCAGAGCCCTGCGCCTCGTCCTCCACGTCCAACAGGTCCTCCTCGACATCGTTGTGCTCCGAGGGTGTGGGTGTGTCCGTGGAAGAGGCGTTGGAGGTGGGCGTGGCCGGACGGCTGCTCGGTCTCCTCTCCAAGAGTCGCACCTGAGCCACGGCGGCCCGCAGGCCCGTGCCAGCAATGGTGGTGGGATCCAGACGGAGGGTGCCCAGGTCCAGCTCGGCAGCAGGGGATGAAGTCTGCTTGGCCTGAATGAGGCCGTTGATTTGCTCCTTCTTTTGCTCTCGTTTCTACGAAGACGTAAAGCGAAAAGTGGCGGTGGGTCTGCACGCGATTTAAAATGTTTACTTCGAAAAGATCATTTTGATAAATCAGATTTACATCACAGAGAGCATGTTCTGCCTGTTCTGACCGGACACTGACAGACAAATGAAAGTTTTTAGATGTTTGATTCCTGTACCACTCTCATCTTGTGGTTTTCTCCATCGGCACTCAATGATTTGCGGGTCTTTCCTATAAATATTTATACTTCTAATAATTGAATACAGACATTTTGTATTCGTATAAAAATGGTAGCCTGAGATAGTCTTCGTCAAATTCAGCATGAAGATGAAAATCCGCCGGACTTGAGCCTCACCTTCTTACGAACTGTGCAGCGATGGCACATCCAGTCTCCAGGGGGCAGCATTTCCCTGCTCAGTGGTGGGTTGCTGTGGAAAAGATTGAACACGCCAATGGAATTTATTTAGGGGTATTTTAAAATAAAACAATGAATGAATGAATAAATAAATAAAACACCCCACATACACAAAGTAACTGGGGCAGAAATAGGACAACAGTAATAATAGGGTATTTGACATTTTAGAAAAGAAAATGCACAGAAAATAATTAGTGAGCGAATAAAATGAGCCTGAATCGGCTACGGCGAATGTTATAGTTTATAAGCGATTCCAAAGAGCCAAAACAAAACCTTTCTTGGCATACACGGTCACTCATTTCAGCATGAACCCAACACCCCTTCCATAGTAAATTCGCCTGGTTTACTTTGGCCGGCTTAAGTTTTGAAGCGTACGCGCGCGCGCGCACACACAGCGATTTTGCGGAGCACGTGTTTAGTCAAAACGATCTCTCACTTCCCCATCCTTCCAAGGATATCTCAATACTCAGCTTTGTGTGCACAGGAAGACCAGGTTGCTCTCCAAGAAAGGGGCCCTCTGTTTTCTAATCCTCAGGCTGTATCTGGAATGCCAACCGCACGGGTTTCCAATACTCATCTAACGACCAATGTTTGTTTTTTTTTTGAAGTACAGGACAACAAAAAGATTGAACCTAACCACCACTGGAGATCAACTAAACAGGACGAGCTGCCAAGATCAAGTTCCCCCATCAGAGAGGTTTGATCTCTTTTCTTTTACAGTCTGCTTCGAAGCACCTTCTTTAACATGCACGGCACATCGAAACGTTGAAAGAAAAAAGAAAAGCCGTGCGTCACGCTCAGATCGGTTCGCTGTAATACAAATCAGCAGGAAACCTGCTCCATCCACGCTGGATATTTGAACGTAGGATGGCTTAGAGCCGAACTTGATGACGGCGAGATGAGGCCGTAGGCGGCGGAGTGTAGCCAGCGTGGGCACGGGGCCAAGCGTGCACAATGTACGCATGCTGCATAGATTCCATACTGAACTCATCCACATGAAGTCATTTAGCTAGTTTAAAAGCGAACATGAAAATACAAGGTAATGAATTCGATTCCAATTCACCTTGGAATACTTTCTGCAAACGATTCGGCGGTCATGTAACCAAGCAGAACGGCTCACACAGCTGTAACACATTTAAAGTCTGTTTAATGCTTGCTCGCTGTCTCACACGCTCTCTCTGAGAGAGAGAGAGCGCATCTGGCTGCATTTCTAATAACAGTCATGGCGGGAAAAACCACAAATCGTCCCCAAATAAAGAGTCTTTTTCTTTTGGTCCTCCTGTTCTGGTAATGCAATAACGGGCGTTAAAGCCAGAACGTTCTGCTGGCCGTCATGCAGGGTGCATGGTTAATGATTATTTACAGAGCGCAGCTAGACAAGGCGTGAGCTCATGGATATATAAACAAATTCACTCTGCTAGTGAACGTCAGCTTGTTTTATTTTTAATAAAGTACACGCGAGTCGCTCGTTTCACTTTTGCACGCCGACGGAGCAATATCAACCGACGTTATGATTTTATCTGTGCTACAAACCAGCAGAGGGAAAGGTCTTTACAGCTTGCTCAACATCTGTAGGACCTTTAGTGGCCAATAAACACAGAACCACCCTTCTCCTCAGCACAAACAAATCAGCGTCGCTCTGTGTTCGTCTGTCTGCGGTGATGTTAAACAGTTTATATCCAGAGAGAGAGAGAGAGAGAGAGAGAGAGAGGACTGCCCGTGGTGAAAGTCAGCACTGAATGAACACGGAGGGAAGAAAATAAAAAAGGTTGACGTACTGCCGAACACAGTTTAGATCAGGGGCCCCAAGGTTTTTGGTTCTACTTGTCCAGATTTGATTAGACTCGTAGACTCCCGTGTCCCACTTGCTAAGTGGCGCTTTTAAATTCTCGCACTATCAGCTATTTCCAGTTCGCCACTTTTTAAACATTTTGACAGATGCACTCTGACGTACGTCAGAGAGACTCTACGGCCTAATCAGTGAGCATCAAAAGGTTAGAAACGACAATAGTAAATAAATAAATAAATAAATAAAAGATTCTTCAGACCTCCGAAACATCCCTCATGCTGATATAAGGGCGATAAACCAGTCTCCCTCTCAGAGACGAATGCAAAATTACGCAAAGTCCGCAATATTCTGAGGAGCTCGCAATTTCTTCAAAATGACCACAGATTTGGGCCGAGATGAGTCATGTGACATCACGACAACTCGCATTCATCCAAAGCCCTCGTCGGGTACAGATAAAAAGGTTTCATTTACCAACAAACATCACTGTGATGGACCAATAACAAAAAAAAAAAAAACCTCTGCTAAATCCCGTATAAACTCTGATATCAAATGTTTCCAGGTCGCAAGGATGTTCAAGTGCAACTGTTAGGCCAGCAACTCAAATCGATGCCACAGGAAGGCCGTGCTAAACCACAAGACCCTATTCATGACGTACGTTCACGTCGTCGCGCATCTTCACCGTACACGATAACGTTCCCGCATCGACAATTCACTCGTTACCGGCTGAGAACGCCACAAGCCGTCGTTCCGCTCGCTTTACCGACAACGAATTGTCCCAAGGTTTTGGGTTTTTTTTTTTGAAGCGGCAACCTTTACTGTTTTTAGGTCTGTTAGCGCAAAGGAGGAATTTTCTCTTCTCCGCTTGCTAATCAAATAACTGCTTAAGATCCGTGACTTTTTATTCGGCGAAAGGAAAATGAACCTGGAGTATCAACACGCGCTCCAGAATGGACTGATGTGTGAACATGTGATCAGACAGGGGTACCAGGGGTAAGTCCAGGACCAGGAACCTGTATTAGCCTGCAGTGTCATTGTGTGCAGGTGAGCGAGCGAGCGAGCGAGCGCGCGAGTGGAGATCTTTTCAAACAGTCCTGGCAGCCATTTTAGCAGCTTGGTGTGTCTGTGGAACTGGACAGGACTGTAGGGGTGATGTACCAGCACTGCAGGTGGAAGGCGGCGGGACAGTGGTCGCAGCACAGCAGGTCGCCTCCTTCTCGGCAGCTGTCGCAGGTGTCGTGGTTGGTCGCGCGCCCTGCTCTCCTGCTACTCCTCTCCAACTTCCGGCTCCGCTTCTCCCCTTCTTCCGACTTCGGCGGCGCGAGCAAGGTCTGGATTTGCTACAGAACGCAACACACACACACACACACACACACACACACAGCCATTTATTAAAGCCTTCCTGAGAATAAAAAAGGACAGGAACTTTCGGCCCGGCGCCTTTACTTTTCTTTCCGTCGTATGGGTTATTTATTTAAAGTGAGAACACTTGAGATTTTTTTTAACCAACATAGCGTCATGCTAACTAGCTAAAAAGCGTCCCATACCGCACACACACACACACACACATATATATATATATATATAAATAAATAATGGCGTCCACCTCCTTGGCTTGAGTCAGGACGTGTCAGCCATTGTTGGGCCCGAAACCCCGCCCCCCGCCTAGCATAGCCTAGCCTAGCATGAACTCTTTACACGTCCTTAAGCGCTCATTATGTGTGTAAAACTCCTAGCATTTCACTTATGTAAGAGAGAAAAACCCCCCAACTGTGCATTTACTCCACTAGTCCCATCTACCTGCAAACGCCATGTTATTTCCCCCAGCGAGGTTAGCCGGCTACAGGATAAGCTAGTGTGTTTCCGCTAGCTAACCGAAACAGCATCCGCGGCCGGTAACCACGAAGCCCCTGAAAGCGCACGCCGTGCCCAGCTTTCCCCAAACTCGACACTGAAGCTCTGTTTACCTCCATGAGGCCGCCCGAGGTGTCCAGGTCGTACACTATAGTCGGGGTTTCCATTTTATCCCACATTCACCCAGCGGAGCTTAGCCGTCAGATCGGGCTACGGCGAAAGCTATTCCAGCTAGCCGATTAGAAGCTTCCTATAAACAAGGAGTAACCTTTGCAAAACAAAACAAATAACGCCCGGGACGTTTCTAGATATAGCTTCAGAAATTAAAAAAAAAAAAACAAAACAAAACAAACAACCGGAGTTTCCTTTCTCCGAGAAACACACGAGGCATGTAAACAATCCTCAGAGTCGAGTGTAAAATTATATTCCTCTGCTCGTCCTAATGCCAATGTTATGCTAGCTGATTATTTAGCCGTGTTAAATAGCAGCGGGGCTAACGGTTCTCTGGCGTCCCGATCAAACCGAACAGCCGTTGGGTTTCCAGAATGCAGTGATTTCCACGTGAACAGCCGTGTCTGCTGTCGGACAGCTCGAGAAACGGCTGTCGCGGTGTCATGCAGTAGGAGCAAGTCTGTAGGAATGAATAAATCCGCAAGCCGCAGTGTTTGGCCTAGCTGAGGCCTAGCCTGGGTATCGCCTGTTCCTCCTTCTCCGATCGTAGCGAGCACAGATGCGGGATAAAGACGCCAGATCGCGCCCGTCCATGATGCGACAAACAAAACATCAGCTCCGGTGGAAAGAACCAAGCTTTAGCGGCAGACCGGAGGTTTAAAAACGCCCGTTTAGTCAGTGAAAGCGTCCCGGATAACGGCGGAGATCATTGTTGTCATGAATAAACGCTGTTGCATCCAAACTCGACAACAGTGATGCTCGCGGGTTATTTTTTTTTCCCCCACCCGTATTTCGACTAAAGCACCGCCTTCGTCCGCTTTGATTGGATAACACGATTCGGTCTTCTGAGCTGTAACTGGTTCAAGTTTAATTCATACAGCCGGTACACCTATCGGTCTGCGAGAAACACCATCCAATCGCGTTACAAGGAGGCGGGATCTCTTTGAATGCGGGTGGAATAGAAATAATGCCTGATCGCCACATCCTCTGCACAGAGTTGGCGCAAATTGGTGTAGGACGGCTTGTGCGCATGCGCGGAACGACTTCTGGGCATGCGCCGTGCTGTCTTTCTCGGAGCCATCTTTGAGAAGGCTCGGTAGTGGCATTTTTTTTTCCCCTTTTGTTTTCATCTCCGTTTTACTCCTGACTGTAAATCTGTAACTGGTAGTCGCTACTCTGAGGATTATTCTCTTTACTTGGAAGTTTGTTTATCGCGTTATGAACTTGATGTGTGTACGCTTGTTGCGCGTTTACGACGTCGTTGTGTCTTTGTGTTCTTGCTCCGTTATGCCGTGATATTTTCCTGCTCTCTGATTGGCTGATTCAGCAGCAAGCATGAACCAATGAGGATCGTGGAATGAAATCAATCATAGTTTACTGTCGTTACCCCTGAGAGAATTCAATTCAATTCAATTTTATTTGTATAGCGCTTTTTACAATAGACTCCCACGTGTTTCCGCCTAATAAGTAAGGGCAGAAAGGTGGAATTGAAAGAGATGGTATATTTTATTGGTAAAAATATAGATATGGATAATAGACTTTAGGTATATTCTTAATTTGTTCTTTATGGACAATTATATACGTTGTATAGTTAGAAATGTAAAATTTGTCATATAGAACACACACGCATACATATATATATATATATATATGTATATATATATATGTATGTGTGTGTGCTTATAAGGGAATATAAGCATCAAGCTCTTATAAACTCCCATATACCCCATAGCTAGCTAGCAGTTATAACTAAACGTAAGCTAAAAGTAGTAGCCTATGTTAATAGTTAGTGACTAGTTGGCCGGTTAGAATTTAGCTAGCTGTGTGACCAAAGGGAGACTTGGACATCCTGGACAGCCGAGAACAGGGAGTGAAATTACATGTACTGCGGAAATAAAATTAAAAAAGTAAATAGTGTATGAATGTGTGTATGTGATTGTGCCCTGCGATGGACTGGCACCCTGTCAAGGGTGTACCCCGCCTTGTGCCCGATGCTCCCTGGGATAGGCTCCAGGTTCCCCGTGACCCTGAAAAGGAGTAAGCGGTTGAAGATGGATGGATGGATGGAATATTTCAATATTAGGATAGTGATCATGCTCTAAAGACATGGCATGATTTAATTTAGTATTATAGCTACATGAATATAAGTCATTTAGAAAAACACTTTAAATATGCGCTTTATCCATTTTAAAGACTTTCATATCATTTGTTTTATTATCGTTAAAAGTAATGAAAACTCACAATTTTCTTGATATAGATACACTTACCAACCTAATTAGGCTTTTGTGGTCACAACTGTTGTAAAGAGTGGTTATTTGAGTTACCATAGACTTCCTGTCAGCTCCAGCCAGTCTGGCCATTCTCCTCCTCTCATCGACGAGGTGTTTCCACTCACAGGGTGTACGCTCATTTGCGGTAACGAGCAGATGTGCATGACTTTGTGATAAATTTGTTGTTGAGTATGCATTACATTAGGTGGTCAGTGATATCAAATTTTGTTTTGGGTGTATGAGGTGGCCTGGGTAGTTGTAGGATTCCCTGAATTTTTTTGTCCAAGTCTGGCCCTTGTAAATTCGTTTTGTTTGTTTGTTTTGTTTCTTTTAAACTCAGTACTCACAATGATGTGAAAAAAGTCCTCATTGGAATTTGCAAAGAAATACAGAGATGATCCAGAAAAGAACCTCTACCAAATGATGTAAAGGCCAAAGTGTGGAGAAAGAAAGGATCTGCTCATGATCCAAAACATACAAGCCGTGAAACATGGTGGAGGTAGTGTCATGGCTTGGGCTTACATGGCTGCTTCTGGAACACTCTCAGTAATCTTTATTGATGATGGAGCTCATGATGGTAGCAACAATGAATTCAGAAGTTTACAGGAACATTCTGGAAGAATTTAGACTGGACAATCATTCACCTTAACCCATTTGAGCAGAACTTCACCTCCTGAAGAGGAGACTTTTGCTTGCCTAAAAATTGGGTGGTCTGATACAAAAGGTTCTAGGTTGTAACACATCCAGATGTAAATAGCAGTAAAGAAAAGCTGAAATCCCAATGAAACACTTTTGATGTCAACTGTCTTTGGTGTGTAGCACAAGCAAATGAATTGGACTTGCTGTTCCGATAGTTTCGGAGGGGACTGTACATGGTGGAGTGTATCTACAGTGTTTGTAATGTAAACATAGTGAAGTTTTTTTTTTTTTTTTTTAACCCAAAAAGGTCAATCCTCTTCAGAGAAGTATCAGTAAGGAGCACTTTTTTAAAATAGAATGTGGTATTATTTATTTATTTATTTATTTATTTATTAAGACGTGAATTCTCAGTGCATTCCAAAGAGGACACCAAATGTCTTGGTTTTTGGATATTCACTTTATTTACAAAGTGTTTAGGAAAGAAAACCCCCATGCAGATGTTCAACAGCGCTGATGTAGTAAATAGACCATGTAATGGTATTATTAACACAGGCATATCAACATAAATAACACCGAGTAACACTCATTCGTCCTCGCGTCTAAAGCGCGTCCCATCTCGTGGACGTCGGATACTTCTCAAAAGCACCCTGTTATTGTTCGTCATCGTCTTAATACGCACATACAGTATTCACAGCTCACTGAAAAAAAAAAAAAAAGAGATGGGTCAATTTTGCTGAAGCGCTACAAAAATAACATCGTATCGTCCACCATCTTTTCCAGCGTCATCTGAAGAAAAATAGACTGTACAAAGAGCTCAGCGGAGGAAGGAGCGGAGACGTGTAAGGAGGAACGGGGGAAAAAAGTCGACGGGCTTTCAGAGATGTGGAGAATGTTGCTGAACAGTCTCTAAACAGCCACCTCATATTGCCTGGTCTCCTGCAAACACACACACACTGTCGTCATCAAGCGCTTTTTTTCAGAGCAACAATTTTATGAAACAATGGAACCACGTGTCTTGCTGGAAAGTTCTTCCATCAGGACGCCTCACCTTGTTGCTCTTCTGATGGTGCAGCCACAGTCTCTCACATACACACACACAGCCATTAGTTATCATGGAAGGCCAGCCGGGGCTGATGGGAAGGGCGGTGTAGGAGCAGGATGCGCGTACGGCCAATGAGAGGAGCATGTAGATGCAGAGAGTAAAAGACATCATGAGAACTCCTCAGCAGTTCTCATAGCTCATGCACACAGCAATGAAGATCAGACGCCAACTTTTCTCCACAGTGTATCTCTTCCTTTATTGTTCTTTTAAGTTTATTGGGTTATTAACTCCCACTTTCTCTACATGAGCTTAGATTCTGACTCATTTGTTTATTGTTGTACCAAAAAATGTTTTTTCAAAAAGCCAACGGAACAAACACTTTTATACCACAGCGCTGTTTTTGAGAATTCTCAATTCTGATTGGTCAGAAGGTGCTGATTCATTTTCAGACAGTAGCTGAATTCTGACTATAGTTCAACCCACGGATTTACGTTAACGCGCTCGTTCTAATACGGAAAATTTCGTTTCTATTGTAATGATTCGCACAGGACAGTCGCCGATTAAAAACGTCTTATCGTCGATTTCTGTGAGGAGACACAGGAACGTCTTCAGCTTTCTGGTTTTTTATTCTCTAACGTTTTTGTGTAATTGAATTCCAGAGTGAGAACAAAAACAGTGAACGAGTGTTTATAGCTACTATAACTTCGCAAAGTTACGTAAATTGTTCCGCATATGTTTACACGACATGAAACGTTGGGCGGCTGTGTCTCAGTCGGTAGAGCGGGTTGTCCACTAATCCACTAATCGTAGGGTTGGTGGTTGGAATCCCGGCCCGGGTGATCCCATGCCGAAGTGTCCTTGGGCAAGACACTGAACCCTAAGTTGCCCCCGATGGCAAGCTAGCACCTTGCATGCAGCTCTGCTACCATTGGTGTGTGTGTGTCTCATTTGTAACTCGCTTTGGATAAAAGCGTCTAATAAATGTAAATGTAACTATAAACAGATACAAAGTACAATACGTTGATGATTGATACATTTTTTTTAATACCATTTCTTGAGAGTTCGCTGTGGTATAAAGAAGAATAAAATACTTTATGTCGCAGCATTAATAAGTAATACCGTCTCAGAACTTTATGAACCAGTTCTGCTTCTGCGTCGTGTCTGAAACAATCAAGGGCTCACAGTTTATTTAATATACAGATCAGATTGCTCCAGTTCCAGTGATCAGATCACACAGGTCCAAAACCACCCGGAATGAAGGCAGCAATTGAAGCAAACGTGTTCCCAGAGGTGTGAAATGGATACATGACAGTCAGGATGTAGGGAATGAAATGGATGTGGATAAATACTGAACCTGTACACTGTTCATACGGCTCGAGGGCGAGTCAAAGGAAACTTTTTATTTTTTAAACCTATTTTTTTTTTCGTTGGAAATGCACATCTCCAGAACGCTATCATGTTTCGACATCATCTCCACGTAGTCCAGTGTTAAATACGTGTCTGGATTTGAAAAAATGTTTAAGGTTTTCATTTGACTCATGGTTGTACATCACACTTTGCTTCTCAGGTCTGATGATAAATCCTTACTGCAATGAGTCTAGCTGTCTTAATGACGCCACACGCTGTAATGACAGCAGGACCTGTCTAATCCAGGAGTGTCCAATCTTATCCGCAAAAGGCACGGTGCAGGTGGGTTTTCATTCCAATCAATAAGCGGCCACACCTGATTCCACCTGATTGATCAGTTGAGCTTGGCTTTCAGTGCTTGGTTGGAATGAAAACCTGCACCCCACACCGGCTCTTTCCGGATAAGATCGAACACCCCTGGTCTAATCCTGTACACACCAGTCAGTCCTCAGAGACGTTTGAACATGTATGTACAATATGTTCCATATAACCGGCTCGATTGAGAACTTCAAATAAGAACTCTGACATTTGGACTGACATTAGTGATTTTAATCTCGGGTGAAAATGGAAATGGCGCGAACGCTGCTGTCTGCTGGTGATGCGATGACGGGACGGACGGTGCCGAGCGGTCAGGACAGGACGACGGTGTTCTGGGAGTCCATGTCTCTCAGGTTCAGGGCATCCATACTTACTCCAGTCTCGTATACGGGGTTGTCGAATGCAGATTCCTCTGCCATGTTTTCGTAGGGAACTGAGCTCGAGCTGGACAGGCGCAGGGTCTTTCCCTGGACTCTGTAAAAGACAGACACGTTTAATGTTGATAATAAAGTCTAGACACACCGCATTGACGATAAAGCATCGCTACTCACTTGGAGAAGTAAAGGAAAATGCCCAGGATGACCAGTAGCACCACTGCAGCGGGAAGCATGACTGCGATGGCGGTGTCTGTTCCCTCGGTACCAAAATCAGTGCTGATTACTAAATGGACAGAAACGTGAAAGATTTGATCAGATGGTCAGAACTTTCTAAAAACGCTCTGTTAGTGCAGTGTCTTTATCCTGTTCCTTAAATGATCATGCAACGTTCTCAAAAGGAAATATTCCCGTTTGAACACCTATGGATACGTCTTTAATAAATGCATTGATGTCCCAGATAGACTCCCTGACTAGAAGTTGAATTGGCTTTAATAGCACTCAGTGCACTCATATACTGTAAGCTAAAGAACTTGACGTTCTAATGCTAGACGAACAGCCATCTGGCAAAACACGTATGAAAGCCTGAGTTTAAGTCTCCAGACGTGAGAGATAACCTTACCGTTCAATCTGCGCTCATTGACATCTCTTGAAGAGGCTGCAAAAAAAAAAAAAAAAAATGAATGAAAGAAAGGCAATTATGAGTGTAATTGAAACACCTGAAGCAAAAACCTGTAGGAAAACATAAATTACGACGTTAAAAAAACCCCACCTCTTGCATAAAAGTGATTTAGGACACTGACAAGGCTTAAGGCACTTGAAAAGAATGGAGGCTATTAAGCAACGCTTTGTGATCGAGTGGCCTCATTTTCTCCAAACGGTATTTCAGCAGCTAAAAGTCTAAATAGTGCTTTTGCGACAGCTTTATACAGAAAACATTGGCGAGATCGGCTTTCGTTTAAACTAATGACTTCCATTCTTGAAATAAAAGAAATGCGGAGTGGATGTCGATATAGAAATTGTTGAGAGAAATAGCAGGTAAAGTTTTACCACACGATCCAGACGACAGAATGGTGCTTAAGGCTTAAACCAACTTAACGAGATGGCGTTTTTTCGGAATAAACCAATACAACAGTATTACAATTCAGATCATTTTCAGCTGGAGTACTCTCTGTCCTTGCGAACACGCAACTGCTGAACACCTCCAGTTTTATTCTTTCTCATTACTTTCAGAACTTCTGATATCTGGTTTGGTTCCACAGCGTCGCAGTTCCTACCCCGGCATGCAGGCGGTGCTGCGCTCCACTCAGACGGATGTCCTGGGAGGCAACGGATGGTGGCTTCGCCATGCAGCTGGTATCCCGGGTGGCATGTGAAGTTCAGCGTCTCTCCAGCCTGGAAGAAGGCTTTCTCTGAGCTCTGGATGGCCGTGGAAGGAGCTCCAGGGTTACCACAAGGTTCGTATCTTTCAGCTGGGGGACAGAAAAATAGACCTGGGTAATAAGAACCCTGTAGGAAGAATTCACAAAAACGACTCTTTTAATGATGTATGACATGAGTCAGTCCACTAGGGGGCGATAGAGTCTAAGCGTGCAGACGTCTGCAAACTACAAGATGCATTTCTTCTAAAACACTGCTATGCAAGTGATAAAAAACATGATCCATGAAAAGATATATACGAATGAGAGACAACAATTCAATCGTTTTACATCCTAATAATATCCAACTTTTAGACTCATTTTATATTTCAAATAAAATCCATTCGTCATCAGCTGTTAGAGGTGAAACCCGTTGATATTCGGTATATTTACATTTACATTTACATTTATTCACTTAGCAGACGCTTTTATCCAAAGCGACTTACAAATGAGAGATACAAGCAAAGTGATATCAAGTGATATTGCCTAAGGACAACTGTGCAATTTTCCAACCAGCTGATGAAGGAGTTTTGACTAAAATGTCCTGTAGTCTTAGCATTCTCTCATCGTACTTCACAAGAAGCAACCTGGGATGCTTTTTGGAAAAGTTTGGTTTTGGAAATAAAGTCCATCCATTCTTCCATCCATTTCCTGTACCGCTTATCCTACACAGGGTTGCTGGGAAGCCTGGAACTCCCCTCTCCCAGGGAACTCGGGGCACAAGGTGGGGGACACCCTGAACGGGTGTATGTATAGGTGTGATGACCACTACAGATGGTAGTCCACTACAGATGGTAGGACTACTACAGATGGTAGTAGCCTTTAAGATCTCTATAGTGTACATGTACTGCATGATAGTTACTGTTCATTATACCAGACATTCTTGTCCACGTTGCTACGTTTAATTTACAGCTAGAAATCAGAGCGCAGACTTACGGACACACTTGGGCATCCTCTCGCTCCACTTGGGCTCGGCCGTGTCACGGCTGTAGCAGGTGAGCAGGCCCGGGCCTGAGAGTGTGTAGCCTTTATTACACATGTACTGCACAGTGGAGCCCACGGTGAAGCGTGACCTTGTCATCAGCCTGCGTCCGTGTTCTACAGAGCCTGGGTCCTGACACAACATCACTACACACACACACACACACAAGCAGAAGTCATTCAATTAACCTCCCTAGATCAGAGAGGCTTTCAGTATGGTGTGATATGTATGAGCGCTTTCAGTAAACCTTCTGTGAACTGTTGTGAACTCTTTGTAAAAATTTTTTTTTTTAAAAAAAAGCTGCGAAAAGTGCAAAGATCACCGCTGACCGTTCCAGAGTGGACCACAGGACACAATATGCTGCACATTAATAATGAACAGGGTGGATATTGAGCCCTTCTGGGTGATGGATATATAAAGTATAAAGGTGGTGGTGGTGGTGGTGGGGGGGTTAAGAGTGGGCGCAAGCCAGAAGTTTTTTGGTTTTTTGGGATATCTGCATCACACAATATGGCTTTTTAAATTAGAACCCATTCACACCCAGAGATAATAAAGCCGTAATAATTTGAACAAATAATCATGACACAAGTAGAAATAAAAGACATCATCATTGAAAAAAAAAGTAATACAAGGGGTAGTATTCGAATTCATTCCAGTCATTCAAGTCAAACCCTTTGATGACAATTTAAGGCGGTTTCAAGGTAAATATAAGATATAATATTGAATCTATAATATTAATAAAGTGATATAATCAAGGGCGTAACCATGTTATGGACCTTGGGGGGGGTCCAAGCGCTTGGACATTGGGAGGGTCCAAGCGCTAACCCCCCCCCCCCCCCCCCCCCCGCCCCCCCAC
>JAFFST010052261.1:182498-194998 GCA_022414735.1 Noturus placidus
AATTGGAGGGGGGGGGGGGGGGCATATTTTTCTGTAACAAACGTGAGTATATTAAAAAAGAATATAAATAAATAGATAAATAAAATAAATAGAATAGATGAAAAAAAGACAGATCCGTTGGCAGGGAGAATTAAAGCGGAACATATAGAAAATATGTTCTCCTGTATATTGGGGGGGACAGATTGGTATTTCCTCAACAAAGGGTGCGTGGTTACGCCCATGGATATAATGATATCATTTAGACCAGAATTGTATAAATGTTTAGCTACTTCTTTAATTTCCAGGTATAACTTGTATAATATTGTTTTGTGTATTCCGACACAATGACTATTCACTATTTACTAGTCAAAATTCACATGGTATGAATTTATTTCATATAATTGAATGAAAGTTTTAAGTATAAGAAAGCCCACAAGGAAGCAATGCTTGTCTCATAAATATGAATGTTTCAGAATGATTTGTTTATTTATTCGCCCCAAATGCCCGTGCATTCACTATATATGTTCCCTACATGGCGTGTAACATAGTGGCGTTCCAGAATGTCCGTATATATTCTCAACTTTACTTTTCAGAGATTGAGCCACAGGACAAAATGTAAGGTGTTCTAAATATAAGCTTTACACTGGAAAAGTCCAAATTTAGTCGCGGGTCACATATATATACACCAAGTAAATGTGGCATGTGTGTGGGTACCACCCACTTCTACACCAGTTACAAAATATTCGCAAAAATGGGATATGAAAATGATCAAGGTAACAATCTGAACAGGAAATAAAACAGTGAGACATTTAGGATGTGAAAAGTTCTAGGTGTAGACAGTCGGTACGCCTGTAGGTGGCAGTTCTTCTCCTCAACTCTCTAAAACATCTGAGTCACTTGTCTGTATAATCACGGCTTGGCTTTCACTTGTCTGATGTTTTATTACGGTATCGGTTTTGCTCGCGCACTTTAATCACATCAAAAGACAGACCGAGTGTGACACGATTCAGGACATTGATTCTGATTAGCTGTAATTTTGACGTGAACGGAACACAGATAAGTGCTGGGCTTTAGTGAACATTTTCTCTTGTAAAAAGGTTTTTATGAGAGTAATTCAGTAGATCCACTTACAGCAGAACTCGGCGGATGATGTGCTTTCACAGAGCCTATGAGGATGGGATTTTATCACCGTGTACTGATAACTCTGAATGCCTTTTGAAATGCTTAGCAACGGCGTATTTGAGATGAAGCAGTCTTTCTATTTATCAGCGAGGGTGTTTGAGAGAAATCCCGTACTGGTGCGATTGTGTTTCCCCAAAGCCCTGAGAAGGATGATTTAATCACTGCTGTGTTCGCTCATCGTTACGGTTTTACACTAGTGATAACGGATGTAGAGAGCCAAAGTCAGGCTACAAAGTCCTAGCAGGACGATCTTAAAATGATCGCAATATAGAAAAGCCCGGAGTGTGAGGACGCTAACGCAGAAGAAAAATGGAAATCCCACATAGTGGCTTGGCTTTCATCCAGATATTATTCAGAATTGTCTGAAGTGTTTTATTGATCTTATACCACAGCAGTTTGTAACAATGAAACGTTTCCTCTACCTGCCATGATTTGCATTTGCATACTTGAACATGATTGGCTCCTATAACTTATGATGCAATAACTCTAAACCTCCAAAATGCGCCACAGTTAAATATGTTTTAGCAGTCGGACCAGTCTGTACATTGCAATGAAATGATTTTAGTCATAAAGACTGTTTAAAAAAAATAAAAAGTTTAAAGTGACACCGGATGTGGTGCTGATTAAAAAAAATATATATATATTTAAAATGGACTCGGCTAAGTCCAGGTGTGTATGTGTATGCTTATTAACGTATATCCCGATGCTGTCATGACCACTAACCCTTCTCACAGCTGGGCACGTCTCCGCTCCACGTCAGATCCCATTGGCACATGAGGATCTCAGATCCGACCACCTGAAAGCCTGGGTAGCACTGGTAGGTCACCACTGTTCCGTGAATCAGATCCGGATGGGACGTGCTCTTCCAGCCGTTCGTGATCTCTGGTAATTCTGAGCACGTGTCATTGCGGGCCACCTCTAAGGACAGAGTGAACAAAAGAGAATTATTAACGGATTGGCTTATCGGACCGTCGGATGGATTGCATCGAGATCGTTTGGTATAAGGACGAATGGACGGAACGGTTTCGCAATCGTCCATTGACCATGCGGAGCCGAGCGCCAAATGCTTGCAGCCAAGTAGGCGGGCTTGGAAAAGGAGAATGCTGCTGAGGTGACACATCGTGCATCATTTTGCATGTAGATGAGATTGCAGCCAGAGAGCAGTATGAAATCCTTTCACAACGATTGTCCACAGTGCTACAAGCCAACGTACGGCTCTGCCAAGCAAGCTGGCAGCACTAATGCTTAGTGTGACACCAGTGGCTTTGGGCTCAGGTGGAACATCGCCAAGATTCGTCTTTTTTAAACATTGTTTTTTTTTACTATTATTAAATGTTGTTCAGGCACAGTGAACACTTCTCTGACCTTGAACTGCAGCCGTTCGACAAATATTAATCTTCAGTAAATCCTCATTCTCAACTCCATGCATTTTAAATTCATCTGAAATAATAATAACTTATTTTGAATGATCGATGTTTATTTATTTATTTAAAAAAAATCTGGTATGTGACAACCTGATGTTCCATTGATTTGTTTGACTTTCTAGATGTTGCGCAATCATGTGCGAGCTTACTGCTAATTTCGCACCATTATTTCACCTATTGGTCATAAATTGGAACTGCAACAAGCACCAAGAGTGGCCCATTGGGGCAGGAAGCATACTTCACCAGTCTTGTTCTATGAACAAACACATTTGAACAAAGTTTTATGTAACACTGATACAAACGAGCTGCTAGACTGTACACTGGATGACTGTATCTTTCCGACTATATATTAAAGATTGTACTTTAAAAAGTATATTAAAGACTGTACTTTAAAAATTGACTGGATAGTCGCCTGTAGCGTAAGTGTGATAGCCTCTTGACTTAGCTTTGTTTGAGGCTATGCCATCATTAATATCGTCCCATGTAACGAAAACCTATGGTCACAACCCACAGATGCTTAAAAGGCAAAAAATCCGGGAAGTGCCGCCTACCAAAGAAATGCACCACAAAGCCATTGTTGTAGCCGTAGATGTTGGTGGCAGGATCGGACTGGAACTGGATGGTCACGTCCGCCATGGAGGTGTAAAGTTTGAATCTGGGTAGAGTGCCACTGTACTGGCCCAGGATGTTGGCCGTGAGGTCGTCGCCATCGTAAAACGTCAGTATGTCGTTCTTACCAAGATGAAGGCTGTAAGAGAGCACATTATACCCGTTAAAATTATATCATACCACAGCACTGTCGAATTCGGCTCAGTTAGAAGTCACAGGCTCATATTCTCGAAGCGCTTGTAAGCATTTCGATAGTAACCTGTACAGCAGACTCTCCACATAAACATGCATGTTTACTTGTGTGAAAACTTGTGTAATTGTTCATCGTAGTTGCTGACTTTGTGATTATGCACATCAACAAGGGGGTCTCAGGTTCCCAACTCTGGTCATGGAGAACCATCTGTCCTTCACATCTACCACTCCCAGAGCAGGGAAACACTAAGGTTCTCCAGGACAAGGGTTGGGAACCTGTGTGGTTCATGAACCTCAGAAAGTGGCATCTAAGCATAATATACTACAAATGGATGTCACATATGTAGCACTGATGGATCTCAAGGATCTCTGGTTCTAACCATGTCCATGCTGGTGGATTGAGACAGGTTGTCCACTGGGTGCGAATGATACATGTGTGTATCTTGGTGCCTTGCAAGGACTGGCATATCTCGTCCAGGTAGGCCTCATGCCTAGTATTTCAAATGCATCGTGACCTTGACCTTGCATAAAGCGCTTACTGAAGACAAATGAATGGATGCGGCATACTTTCATGCCCTAAAACAGCATTCCCCCTTTTTCACGCTTTTGTCTTGTCGGCATTGTCGCGTATCTGGGGAAATACTCGCTCGCGTGTCCCACGGAGACATCCAGAAGGCTTTTTGTGGGATCTAAATCCAGAGTGATATTGACAGGAGCCGACTGGAAATAAACACTGAATAATTCAGAGATCTTCTAGCTCATGAATATGTAGAGGTCTGTGTATGTTTCTGCGTAATGGGAATAAAATGATCCATTTATGATAATGCTCAGCCTACCAGAGTACATCCCGAGCTTCAAGCAAGTAAACTCCCCTGGCCATCAAACAGCCTACATCGACAGACCTCTGCATTGTGAGCTTTGTTTAAGCTCCTAGGCAAACACGGACCGAAGCCGACGTGTCCACACCGCTGGGCTTCAAGATCATTTGCATTTTGATGAGCTGCTTCACAGGCTGAATTATTTACTTTTAAGAGCTTTGCTGCGTTCACACCGATAAACAGATGTGACAATCCGATATTGCAAAGAAAGAGCAATAGAGCTCCTGCATTTGGGACACTTGGAATAATTGTCATTCGGAGCTTTCCTCTCAGATTTTGGACCAATAAAAAAAACCCACAAGCACTGAAAAAGCAGACAGGGTGGAAAGATTCGCGCCTGGCTGAGCAGCGAGCAGTGTCTGCTGGAAGAATCAATCATGTTTTCAATTCTGCAGTGGCCATTCTGTTTATTTGTAATATGAAAAACCGCTGGAGGTGTTCACACACTCAAGTCTGGAGTGCAATGGAGTTAACCTTTACAAGGTGTGTGTGTGTGTGTGTGTGTGGTGTACACTATTTTTCTAATGAGTATGTGGTGGTTCATAAGACAATCTGCCAACAATTTGTGTAACTGCACGGTTCGCTATCTTCTTAGCTGTAGTGTGTGTGTGTGTGTGTGTGTGTGTGTGTGTGTGCATAAATCTGTGAATCAGGCTCATTATGCAGAAGAACCATCACTCATACACCTACATATTCACATTACAGTCATGACTTGTATAATTTCACAGGTCTTAAGTTGTCTCATATTTGATCGATGT
This sequence comes from Noturus placidus, assembly GCA_022414735.1. Classification (NCBI taxonomy): domain Eukaryota; kingdom Metazoa; phylum Chordata; class Actinopteri; order Siluriformes; family Ictaluridae; genus Noturus; species Noturus placidus. The sequence continues at coordinate 187,521 of JAFFST010052261.1, forward strand.
GTTTGCAGTTGTACTAGATAGAACACACACACACACACACACACACACACACACACACACACACACACACACACACACACACACACTTCAGCCTAAACTAAATGGCACTAAATAAGCATCGAAACGTTCTTAGCTGAAGTTCTAGAACTTGACTGTTTGGCGAGACACATCTTCACAAGCTCCTAAGGATGGCCGCTGTTAATATTCACCACCAGTGAACTGGAGAGCACTTTGGAGGCAGGCGCTGCTCTCTCGATAGCGGGAGGAAAGCGCAGTCCTCTTGTACCTATCAATCTCCTGTCTCCCAAATCCCTGCCACCGCTCATGCAGAGCCCCGGCTGTGTTTACATGACTCAGTGCACATGGGTGTCCACAGGACCGAGTCTTTAAATGATCATTAGGATTTCACGCAGCTTACTCGATTGCCTTGCCGGCAAATCATATTCCTAATCCTTCTCCCAGCACCGGGGCAGGACGCTCACACTCACACGGTTCCTCACTGCCTTCCATTACATGTCCTTGAAGTTTTTGGACGCAATCAACTTGAAGACTCTTTGAAACAAAAGTGACCGCGTTTTCCACTACTACTAATAACAGCAAGTCCACAGCAAGTCCAGCAATACATTCATTAAAAGTTTTGTTGTATAAATATATATATATACACACATACAAGCATGTACATGTGAGAATAGGCAGCAGGCCCCAGAGTGGAGCTGTACGTCTGGGTCCGCCACCGGCACATCAGAGGGTACATTTGGGTACATTAACTAACTCTCCGAGCTCCCTCCAGAATACAAATGATACACAGAGGAAAAAAGGAGCAAAAAAAATAATTGAGGCCCTGTGGCGAAGTCAACAGAGAAGAAGCGACTGGGACAAATTTGTTGACAATAGAAGTGCAGCTGTGTCTCAGTCGGTAGAGCGGGTTGTCCACTAATCCACTAATCGTAGGGTTGGTGGTTGGAATCCCGGCCCGGGTGATCCCATGCCGAAGTGTCCTTGGGCAAGACACTGAACCCTAAGTTGCCCCCGATGGCAAACTAGCACCTTGCATGCAGCTCTGCTACCATTGGTGTGTGAGTGTGTCTCATTTGTAAGTCGCTTTGGATAAAAGCGTCTGCTAAATATGTAGAAGTAAAATGTCTCTGCTAAGAAGGCCGAACTTTTCCAGACACAATTAGATCAATGCAGCTGATCTGAAAGTTCCAGGAGCTGAAAATAAGTGAGACAGACAAACAAATGTAAACACACTGCATTTTTCCCATAGTGCATCCTGGTGCCATCTTGTCCCCAGGTAAGTAACACTCACACATGGCTGTCCACATGATGAATCAACAGACCAGGCTACGTTCCTCTATTGCTCCATGGTCCGGTTTTGATGCTCACATGCTCACGTTTTCAGCAATTTGTTAAAATTGGGAGCCCACGCTTTGGGAGCCCACGACCCTGTCACCGGTTCACTTGTCCTTCCTTGGACCACTTTGGGGAGGTACTAACTACTGCATAGCGGGAACACCCCACAAGACCTGCGGTTTTGGAGATGCTCTGTCCCAGTCGTCTAACCATCACAATTTGGCCCTTATCGAAGTCACTCAGACCGTTACACTTGCCCATTTATCCTGCTTCCAAGACGTTAACTTCAAGAACATTTGCATTTATTCATTTAGCAGACGCTTTTATCCAAAGCGACTTACAAATGAGACACACTCACACACCAATGGTAGCAGAGCTGCATGCAAGGTGCTAGCTTGCCATCAGGGGCAACTTAGGGTTCAGTGTCTTGCCCAAGGACACTTCGGCATGGGATCACCCGGGCCGGGATTCCAACCACCAACCCTACAATTAGATGATTAGTGGACAACCAGCTCTAACGACTGAGCCACAGCCGCCGAACAGACTGTTTACTGTTTGTTGCCTAATACATCCCACTTCCTGACAGTTTCCACTGTAAGGAGATGATCAATGTTCTTCATGTCACCCGTCTGTGGTTTTAATAATATGGCTGATGGGTGTACATATTGTTTTCGAGTGTTCTTGTTTGAGAGGAGCTGAATGATCACTAGCTAAACACTTTCCATAAGACTCGAGACTGAACTCAACACCCAGCCATCTCCCGAAAGGCCCGTTCTCACCAGCTCTGCCCTGCTCGAACAGGCTTTTAAAGAGATTGAATGAGGTCGCGAACAATAAAAAATGAGCTTTTTCTGCTGATATAACTCTCTTGCTTTTTAATTAGAACAGTTAAGCATGAGGTTTTGAAATGCCAAAGTGTTGGCGGCTAGGGAAGGGCTTTAAAAAGCGCTTAGCAATCACCGTGCTGACAAAAATCTGTTGCCCTCAGGGGCATAACTCCGAGCAGCGGGTGGGCTTCGTGCCAAGCATGAGCAGCGTCCAAGACTAAAGACAGGCTTAAAGGAGCTGAACGAGGTTTCTTAGGTTTGTTTCGGAGAAGCAGAAAGAACCTCTGTGTCTCCGTCTCTTTCTGCTTTATGGTTTAATCATCATTACAGCGGATGTGGGCTGTAAATATACAGTGTAAATGTAGTCAGCACTTGTTTCTTTTAGGTCTAAAGATCATGTTCAAATATTAATATTAAAAAGGGAACAGTTCAAAAGTTTGTGCCCCCCTCCTGGCACAATCTTCCTGACTTCTCTTTTTCAGATTACGACTCATTCTCTCTCTCTCTCTCTCTCTCTCTCTGTCTCTCTCACTCTCTCGCTCACACTCTCTATCTCTTTCTCTCACACACACTCTCTCTCTTTCTCTCTCTTTCTATCTCTCTTTCTCTCTCTCTCTCTCTTACACACACACTCTCTCTCTTTCTATCTCTCTTTCTCTCTCTCTCTCTCTCTCTCTCTCTCACACACACTCTCTCTCATTCTCTCTCTCTCTCTCTCTCTCACACTACTCTCTCTCATTCTCTCTCTCTCTCTCACACACACTCTCTCATTCTCGCTCTCTCTCTCTTTTTGTCCGACTTGTATCATTGTATTGTTGTAAGACACACCCTCATTTTCATAATTTGGAACATAGAGTTACACCCCCCCACACACACACATTTAGCAAGTAACTATAAACAGATGCTGTAGCTACACCACTCCAATTCATACAGTAGTCTGTGTGTGAAATGTTCTGTCCTTAATTAGATTCCCCTGCAAAAAAGAGACGTTTCCAAAGTGTCTACAAGTGGGTTCCATTCTCATAATGAAGCCATTATGCTGAGTTACTATTCCACAGCTTTCCATCGTACAGCTTTTAAGTCTGCATTTAGATCTGCATCCAGATAACCGGGCCTGCACTCATCCCACATTCCATCACTGAATTCCTACACTGGCCTCCGAGTGGCCCACCTTCAAATCCAGCCAGGTGTGTATCCTGGCACCTGCGTGCTTGCTTTAACAGAGTCGCGTTGTAATTAGTGCAGGGCCAGCTCTCCTGTTTATGCTAAATCAATTAATCAGCCGTCATTATGCACACGGGTTGTGAGTAATTGCAAGCTGGCGAACACTGTCGAACGATAATGGCAGAGCGGGGACGTTCTCATTAGAGGGGAGAAGCGGGCGGCCACCCCTGTAATGAAAACAACAACGCACACACACACACACACACACACATTTCCACCTCCTTTTTCACCACCACTAATCGTAGGGTTGGTGGTTCGAATCCCGGCCCGGGTGATCCCATGCCGAAGTGTCCTTGGGCAAGACACTGAACCCTAAGTTGCCCCCGATGGCAAGCTAGCACCTTGCATGCAGCTCTGCTACAATTGGTGTGTGAGAGTGTCTCATTTGTAAGTCGCTTTGGATAAAAGTGTCTGCTAAATGAATAAATGTAAATGTAAATGAATAAATGTCGCATTCACCCATTCACACACACACTCACACACCAATGGTAGCAGAGCTGCATGCAAGGTGCTAGCTTGCCATCGGGGGCAACTTGGGGTTCAGTGTCTTGCCCAAGGACACTTCGGTATATGGAGTCATGTGGTCCGGGAATTAGGGTTAGGGTTCTCATTTGTAAGTCGCTTTGGATAAAAGCGTCTGATAAATGAATAAATGTAAATGTAAAAGAGCTCCATGTCTTTTAAAGATAAAAACACTAAAGATCATTATGATATTTCATGTTTCCCAGATTATTTTCTGTGAGCAAAATTTTTTTGTGTGACCGAATGCAACAGTAGCACTAACCGACCAAAACAACAAACACAAGCACATAATGAACGAGGCTTCGGCTGATTTCTTTCTAGCCCAGGCTAATCTACAATCCTGCTTGAAGTACTATGACAGAAATGGGTGTGATTAAGCTGAGAAATTTATACGAGATCCATTCAATCATGCATTTTATATACCGCTTATACTTCTTTCAGGGTCACGGGGAACCTGGAGCCTATTCCAGGGAGCATCGGGCACAAGGCGGGGTACACCCTGGACAGGGTGCCTATTTATACGACACATAAAACAGAAATATTTGTACGTTTTGTCTTACCAGTGCCCGAACTCATGTACAGGATATATGGATTCACCACCTATAGGGGAGCTGGTGGAGACACAACCCCAATTCTGACCATTTAAAAAAAGAAAAATTCCCTCAAGAGCCACCAATATGCTTCGAGACGCGAAAACGCATTGTGTAGTTCGGCATTACCGAACAAAATCAAGCCCAGTTGTTTTGATCTTGTCTTTCTACAATCGCACAGTCACTGCGCTGAGAAACCTGTGTGTTTGTGAGAGACAGAGAGAGAAAAAGATCCAGAATGCAGTGCTGTCGTTACCATGCGTACCCTAATGAACACGGCCATTCGTGAACATACTGCCCTTCCAGATGGATTCGTCTGACAGATTTCACTACAACACAATCGCTCCGCCCTCCACGCTGCCGCCATATCGAAGTAACGAGTACGGAAAATGAGCGCGGACAGTCCAGATTATTTCGAAGACTTGTGTTAGACCGATCTCACGCTTCGGGTTAATGCGGAACCTCTGCTTTAAGTAGCTTGTAAGTAGTTATGTTACGCTAGCAGGACATGGGTCCTCGATCAAAATCCTTTTGCTCCTCCATCATTTTTTTTCAACCAATCATTCCATTCGAGTTTAGCTACTCTTGCCATGTAGCTTCTAGTATTGGAGCTTAGCGATCAACATTTTAACAAAGTACCATCCCTAAAACCAGCCTAAAAATAGCTTGAAGACGAATCAGAATGGTAAGTTAAATGGTAAATGTGCACTTATATAGCGCTTTTATTTTATCCAAAGCACTTTACACTGTGGCTCAGTCGGTAGAGCGGGTTGTCCACTAATCCACTAATCGTAGGGTTGGTGGTTCGAATCCCAGCCCGGGTGACATGCCCCATGCCGAAGTGTCCTTGGGCAAGACACTGAACCCTAAGTTGCCCCCGATGGCAAGCTAGCACCTTGCATGCAGCTCTGCTACCATTGGTGTGTGAGTGTGTCTCATTTGTAAGTCGCTTTGGATAAAAGCGTCTGCTAAATGAAGAAATGTAAATGAATAAATGTCGCATTCACCCATTCACACACACACTCACACACCAATGGTAGCAGAGCTGCATGCAAGGCGCTAACTTGCCATCGGGGGCAACTTGGGGTTCAGTGTCTTGCCCAAGGACACTTCAGTGTGTGGAGTCATGTGGTCCGGGAATTGAACCGCCAACCCTACGATTAGTGGACAACCCGCTCTACCGACTGAGCTCACAGCCGCCCAGTCCAAGTTGAATTATTGACTGCAACCTGTAAACCTGGAAACTGTAGCACTTACCTGGATAGTTAATAAACTAGGTTATATTTGACACTGGGATTTTAGTATCCAAGTGTAGATTTGCACCGACGTTTCCGCAAAATGTCAAAATACACCAAGCAAGGTTTCATTATCGTTCTATTTTAGCGTACAGGTTCTGTAGCTAAAGGTTTCCAGTTACCATGTTGCTATCCTTGGATAACTTAAAGCTGTTGAGACGTTTTTCTGTTGTTGCTATTGTTGTTGTTAATCACAAACTTGGCAAAAAATATCAATCAACCAATCGTCACGATCACCTATTGGACGTGCACTCGATTGTGATTTCCTCGCATTAGCCTCAAAAATTGTGCTGTTGGTCAACGTTCAGCAGCTTTAATGATCTCCCCAGCGCACGGCCACCCAGCTCTATATGTGAGCGTAGGCGGTTCCATAAAGCTTCATACATCTCGTCTAATCACCCCTCGTGCAGTCACACACCGCTCCTGAGCAACGGCGAGTTCAGTACAGCTGAACACGCTAAACATACAAAGATGAGGGTATGATCTCCTGTACAATATCTTCTGAAAGGTCAGAAGGTGTTGATTTTAGTTTCTATAACAGCAGTAGTGCCAGTTGTCTTTTAAAACGAACAGGCTTACGCATGTTCTTATGCGTGGTCGTTTCCATAGTAACGACTCGTTCACAGGGACTTGTATGGACGATCTACATAGACTAAGCTTAATAATAAACAGATGTTTTCTTTTGCTGTTGTTTTTTTTTTTAATCAAAGGAAAAACTAATCATTGATAAGCCGATGTTTTCCGTCATATTTTATGGAAGGAGTCTCCAGTGTCAGTATTTTGTAACATGACAAGCTGCGGGGTTTTTCCCTGTCTTATTAACTCGAGCCGTTTAAAAAGACAACTTTGTAATAGTTGACAAATTACTGTTGATGAAGACGAATAATAACACTTCTGGGTGCGTTTATTTTATTCGGAAATAATGAACGTGGCGACGGAAAGGTAAGAGTTACTCTGCTTTGCATCACGTCAACCCGTTGTTGATTAGTTTCCTATAACAGCATGCCCCGGAGTGTTTTATTCCCGACGTAGTTACAGTTTTCCACCTGTATCTTTAGCATTCTATCTTAAATAAACCAGTGAAAGACTCGCACTCGTACTCGTATGGTATCCATTTTGGTGTCGGGTGTGTTGCCATAGTAACAAGTAATGCCCGAGTAGAAACGCCGAGTCATCGTCGTGTAATTAGTGTAACACACACACACACACACACACAGAGTTTAATACAAAAAAAAATCTAATACAACAATTAGTGTTGAGACAGTAGTGCAAAAGTAGAAGAGTGTCCTCAATGCCACAGCAAACACACGCACACACACTCACACACTCACACACACTCACACACTCACACACACTCACACACACTCAGAGCTCCAGACTATCCTGTGATGTGTATTACCGCCCCTCTAAACCAAAGAAAAGCCCACAGCTTACACAATACGAGTGAAAATTTGAGACGATGTGAAGTTCAGTGTGTTTCTGAGCCACTGATCGACTCACACTTGGATGTCCAGCAGGATCCTCTTGTCCTCCTCCACGTGGATGCCCCAGATGCAGTCCTGCCCTTTGTCGTAGGCTTCAGGCCAGTTCGGTGAAAGTACCACTCCTGCCGAATCTGTGATCTCCCCACTGCACACAGCTACCACACACATACACACACACACACA